>WOVY01001986.1:230000-271521 GCA_013436015.1 Rhipicephalus annulatus | reverse complement strand
GCAGGAGAATGCGTCGGCAGGCCAGAAGGGAAAGCTTGCAGAAGTCTTGTCTGGGATAAATTCATAGACCAGGAGGCTAAAGTCTGGAAAAGGGTTGGTAGAGTAGCATGAAGATAAGTATATTACTCCCACACGTGAACACACAGGATTATACCTTGGAAGATTAGGCCAACTTCCACACTTCTAACGGGTGTCCAGCTCGCCCCACTATACTATTGCTTTCATGAAATACAAAACAATAATAGAAAATAAGACACTCGAACAAAAATTTACTACATACGAGGCATATAACCGAGCTTCCAGCTTAGCTGAGCTGCAAACATCACTAAATTTTTGCAGTTACTCTGCCCGAGGTTCTGACTGTATCGTGTATAAATTCTAAAAAAATGTACCAATCGAAACGCAAAGAATCTTACTTTGTTTGTACAATGCTATCTGCTTCTCTGGAGGTATCCCTACTTCCTGGAAAGAGGCTAATAATAGTCCAATATTGAAACTCGGCAAGGACACTTTGTCAGTTTTGAGTCAAAGGGCTATTGCACTTACAAGCTGCTTCTGAAAAATTTTGGAAAAAATGATAAACTGCCGACTTGTAAATTTCCTTGAAAGGAAGAATACGCTCGACTGATTTTCGTGTGGGTTTCCAGAGTGCAGATCCACCACTGACCACCTTGTTCATATAGAGGCACAGATCAGAAACGGTTTCGTTCATAAGCAATTCTTTCTTTCTGTGGTCCTCGATATCAAAAGACATATGGTACAACATGACGCTTTGCAATATTGAAAGACATGTCCTACCTTGACAAGCTTGGCAGAATGTTTACTATAGTGAAAATTTACTTGTCTCACCAAACAATCCGCGTTCGAGTAGGCAGCGCTATTTCACAAACATTTGTTCGAGAAACAGGTGTGCTGCAAGGTGAACTTGGCTTGCTCACTGTTTATTGTAAAAATATATTCCTTGCGCTTGTCCATCACCCACAATATGTCTTATTTTACATATGTCGACGCCGTTCAGCTTGGCTTCAGATCTTGCAATATGGCCATGTGTGAGCGGCAGGTTCAGCTTGGTCTAAACAAAGTCTCTAATTGGGCAGAAGAAGCGGTTTCCTGCTGAATGCACAGAAAAAGCACGCGGGTCTTTTTCTCCAGGAAGAGAGACCTCTATTCCGAACTTATATTCAACTGCAACAGGCAGCGTCTTGCTCCTAATACTGAACATAAGTTGTTGGGCCTAATATTGGACACTCAGCTAAGCTTCACACCACACATCAAGTATTTAAAAACAAGTGCATAAAAGCCATGAACGTTCTAACAGTGTTGTCATGTACTACGTGGGGAAGTGAAAAGAAGTGTCTAATGATTCTATATAAAAGGCTCATACGTACCCACTTGAACTATGTGGCAACAGCTTATCAGTCTGTGACAGCTACTGTCCTAAACATGCTTGACCCTTTTCATGATCTAGGTATCCACCTCTCTACTGGTGCTTTTCGCACTAGCGCCGTCGAGAGCCTATACGTGCAATCAACGAATGGTCACTCTACCTACAGATATGTTACATTTCTTTTAATTATGATCTTAAAGTGAACGCAGACAAGGAACATCCTTACAATCTACAATAATGACGTGTCAAGCTTGCTACGTTTGAGAAAGGGCCTTCTATGAGACACTCCTACTCACTCCGTTTGAGGGGCCTAGCGAAAGATACCGGTGTGCCACTGAACACCATTTGGCTCCTGCAGTATGCCTGCCACTGTGGCAGTGACAGGCGATAGATTGCGACGTGTCTTTCGCGGAGGTTACGAAGCATGCACCAATTGCACATATTCAGACATACTTCCTAGAACTACACCAGAAATATTCATAACCTGAATTCTTCACGGATGCTTCGAAGTCCAACACTTCTGTCTCGTACGGAGCCGTCAGCCGATCCTTGTCAGAAGCCAGTGTTCTGCACTCTGACTAAGGCATTTCACCCGCGAAACTTATGCGATATTTGCGGTCATTAAACACATTATACAAATAAAACAACAGAAGACAATATTATATACGGCTTTCCTGAGCATAGTAAAAGCTCTGAAAATCTAAAAAGCACAAAAGCTGTCCTTGTCTCGCTTTATTCACTGTTATGCACAGTCTACTCATCCAAGCAGCATGTTGCAGTCAGTTGGGTGCCAGGACACCGCGAAATACAAGGCAACGTTCTGGTGGACTAGCTAGCTAGATACGCCAAGAAAACCGCTACTGATACATCGATACTACTTCCTGCACTCGGCTTAAAACCTTTTCTAAAACGAAAGCTCAAAGGTTATTGACAGAGCGCATGAGACACACACACACAAGTAATAAATTGCATGTCATCAATCCGCAACAAGGTCATTGGCCGCCAGTATCGAAATCACGCCACACAGAAATTGTACTTACTAAGTTAAGAACAAGATATACATACACTACGCATTCGTACGCCGGTGGCGACCAACCTTCGTGTGATAGATGTGGGGAAGCGCTCACCGTACTTCACATTCTAAGCCAGTGTAAAGAACTATACCCGCTAAGAAAACAACACTTTCTATTCCTCTACAGACAGTACCACTTAATCCTGCAATGTTCGTCGGTAGGGAACCACTTTTCACACATAAATAATTGTGAAGTTTTTTAAGTTCGTACTTTTTATATAATATACCCGGGCATCCCGTAGCACGACCTTCCAGAGAGGTTTCCACTGCGGTGGCTACACTCATCAAAGCACTTGCCTCACGGCCCTTCAACGCAAGGGTATGAACTATTGAGGCACTTGTGCTAATGCCATACATGTCCACCATGGTTTTTATTATCACAAACTTTCGGCATACAGTAACACCACACACTTTTCATGGCATGCTTGTAAATTTATTACTTCTATGTTTCTACCCGCTTGAGGGCGAGTAATTTTAAGTGCCTTATACAGCCGCTAATCACAATCATTGTTCACATCTCTTGCCTCATGAACTGGCGCTTTTTAACCATCAAGTGGCCCTTGCGCCACAAAGCACCAAACATCATCAAAATGCTCCCGATTATGCGTATAGTCGTTTTCTCAGCTATAAAAACACTTTTCTTTGGGAGGTAATACTAAACAAACAAAAAGGATTCGCAAGCCTTGTATAACAACCAGTTTGCACAAGAGAATAAAAAGAATGGTTACCGTCGGTTTAATCTATCACTTGATGCGTTTTGCTTGCAGAATTCAATTCATAATGCAATGTCTTAGAGAAAGCGAACATGTCCTACATTTAGTGCCTCTATGGTAGCTAGAATGTACTCCAATCTAAGAAAATTATCGAAGGAAAGAATTAATCTAACAGGGCTATAGTAAAGAGTCAAATCAACAATGCAGCTTTTGCTCCTCACAAGACGGATGTAGAAACCCCAAGAAAAACGAACGAGTTGTTGCCCATTATTGGCGGCAACTACGGGCCTTTGATTTTAGGCAGTAGTTATACCTGTGCCCAGCTTTTCATTCATTCAGCACTAGCGAACTCAATTACTATCTCTGTGCTTGATGAACTGTAAGTCAAAATTTTTATTCGTAAAATTATAAATAACGTGACTAATGGATTGGATGGGCAGAGTTCCGTCCCCTTCAAGCATGCTGCTCATAAGATAGCCCACTTGTTGGCAAGTGTAGGTATTAAATGCTAAAAGCAGATATATATTTTTCTCTGGATCTTGTGTGTTTGATGCCCATGTAATAAGGTGAAGCTGTTATCGAAACGGCGTAATGCCGGCTGATATTCCTTCTGCCTGTCTTGTCCAAAGTATCTGAGATTGTTAATAATGAATGGCCCGTTAACCTTTTGACTCAATAGCGAGGGCATAATCTAGTTGAGCTTTTGGAAAGAAAAGTCTACCGAAATGGCATCACTGCAGTTTAAAAAGAAAATTCTGAGCAACATAGAGAACAAACTTTTCATTTTGAGTGTTGGACTATTTATCGAT
Organism: Rhipicephalus annulatus; assembly: GCA_013436015.1. Classification (NCBI taxonomy): domain Eukaryota; kingdom Metazoa; phylum Arthropoda; class Arachnida; order Ixodida; family Ixodidae; genus Rhipicephalus; species Rhipicephalus annulatus. Next base: position 267,540 of record WOVY01001986.1, on the reverse strand, counting down.
TTCAAAAAAAAAAACATTTGACTGTGTCAATCAAAATATTCTTGTGCCCAAACTGCATGATTATGCTGCACATCGTCTTGACTTTGAACTAATGAAAAGCTGTACATCTGGAAGCAGTGTTAGAACGTCAGTGACTTGATGTCTCCAGCTAGTAGTGTAAAATACGGGGTGCCCAAGGGGTCACATGATAACTGATTCACCGAAACTGATCATGTGTGCTGATTGACATTCCAATTCCTTTTGAGGTGCGCAGCATTTCTTAGCGTACTGCAAGAACTTTTGACGTCAATCTGCATATCTCTCGTATCTAGCCGCCTACATCTGGGAGCTGTCATCATGACGCCCTTGATTAGAGTACACGAGAATTAGTACAGAAGGGTAAGATGGATTGACAAATAAGACACTCTGGTTATGACATGAATTAGGTCACAGTTCATCACATACGTCATCGTTTTCCGAAAGACAGTGCCACATACGCGGAGACTAGTATGTGCCACTTGTATGCGAATATATGCCACAGGTAAAAGGTGTTTTATATCTACCATGAACGATGCGAAAAAGCTGACATAAGGAGAATTGACCAGGCGATTACAAAAAAAAAAACAAATTTGTGTCCACGTAGGAATCGAACCCTAAAATTGTCTTGGCAAGCAAGTACTCTGCCACAGAGTCATGCCTGGCTTCAATTACACTTTTCAAATTGATCATAATGTTCGGGTAACTTCAACTTTTGTTGCAGTACTGGTTATCAAATTTTATAACAATTACTAATGCACTCTTGGAATATAAGCGTCATGTCGAATTAACGTCAATTGTAGTGAGGCGCGATCCTGAGGCATTTGTGTAGCAGTGTTGAGAACTACCGTCCTCGCGAGTCGCAGCGCGAACACCAGTGCCTCATACGAGCTTACTACTTCTAGTGTAGCTAATATCTGTGCCTCTGTTGATATTGTTACGCAACTGCAAACAACTGCTAATATCATCACAGGTGTAACATCTCCCCATAACAGTATAAAATAGATGTGGCTATTTAACGTATGTGTGTGCATGGGTTTGTACATATATTGAGTGCCACTTCAAAACATATCGCCCAATAAAAATAAAATATATTCACCTTGTCTCCGCACGCTTCACCTAACAAGGATTCCCAAGGTACGTGGGATCTGCCGAAATTGTAGCATCTAGCTTGTAACTCTAAAGCTACTATAAACAATTATCTATTTGAAGAGGAAAAATTGCTACACTCCAAAGTATTATGTTTTAGGTATTAGGAACAAAAATACATTCATGACTACAGCATACATATCAGGCAAGCACTAGTACCAGACGCATAACACACTACACCACATCAGACTAGAATGTTGTTTATTGGCACTTTACCATTCTTTTAAATCCCTAATAAGCTTGAGTGCTCCATTCAGTTTGTCCAAAATGAATGTGCGTGATTACTTGTTGAATAGCTTTTTTACTCAACCTAACAAATGTTCCATGTGTGAATCATGCTGAATTATTGCTTGAATGTTCCTTCTATATAGCAATATTTATATTTCCTTTCTACAATGCCATTTCTTTTTGTGCGTGAAATCCGTTGTATGCGCTACCGTCTCTAGGCCCCCAGGTGTTGTCATGTTGCTTACACAGCTCTTTGCTTGGGGGACTTCAAAAAGCGTGTTTATGGTTGGAAACAAAGTGAATTCTGATGCTGACTTTTCCTAACACAAAACTAAGAACACTCCAGTATGATGGAGGCTGTTGTATCTGGGACACTCTGTCTTGTGAAGCTCTTAGTGATTGGTTCTTGCTTTATTTTAGGCCTCAGAGTATGGAGGTGCTGTAGAAAAGCATCGACCTGACCCCACTTCTGTCGAAGGAACTAAAGTCACATGGGCAGCTGAAGACAGATTGTGCAGCCAAAAGTGAACAGCTGTCATTTAGTAATGTGCAAGTTATTGAATAATCATAATATGTTATTTTAACACGTCTTGCATTACCTGTTCTGATTTTGTATAGCACAAGTGTAGAAACACACACATATATAAAGGGGGAGCTGTACATACACCAAGGACAAGTTTGTAGTAAAGGTTTTTAGCATGATGACAAATGCATGTTATAAAGCACACATGTTCTACCACACATCTACTTTGCTCTTCCTTTTCTTTTTCGACCATGTGCACACTGGCAACAGCATCACCATGTATGTACCTTTAGACTTCTGGTGCCTCGAACTTCAATTTTTATTGTTCGAAGTAATTTATTTTTGACATATTGCGCAATAGTGGAAGTCAGAATGTTAAGTGTAAAAAGAGTCGCAAAAAAGGTGTTCATTCGTAAGAAATAAATTAAGAAAATAGAAAATTGATCCTCACACTCATGTCGTCATTGAAATAGGTGCTGTAGGTATTTAGCTCATATTTACTATTATTGTCAATCTCTTTCAATTTATATGCTATGTACAAAAAAAATAGTTGATGTGACTATTTGCATCATGTTTGTTTATATTTCGTAAATTTTCTTTCAAGGCTAATATCTTGCATTCTCACTTGCATAAAAGCTCACGTGTGCCACACAAATTAAAAGAGTGCAATGTGGCCAAGTGCTGCATTTAGTGCATGTTATCTGCATGTCTTTTAAAGTGAATATATGGCTGTTGAAATGATCACCAGCATTCAAACCTTAGACATTTTGATTGATTGATATGTGGGGTTTAACGTCCCAAAACCACCATATGATTATGAGAGGCGCCGTAGTGGAGGGCTCCAAACTTAGAAATTTTGAATTTGCAGGTTTATATATCTGTATGGTGACCAGGCATCCATAAATTGGGTATGCTTGTGCGCAGGATGGAGCCTTGAATAGATTACGTGCATTCTTGTTCAAAAATGGGTAGCATAGGCTATATACGCCCTCTGGGATCAGTTTCGCGAACATTGAAACAAAAAGACGGATTATTCAATATATAGCTTGCTTTAAGATATATAATACATATTGTCTACTTCCACTGTGAACATTCGCCATGCAGCCGACATTCTGTTGAGTGCTTCTCGAGGGTGCTTGTATAAATTGCGTGCAAACGTACAGATAGCTGTAAGCGGGGCCTTCACTTTGTTGATTGCTAGACAACACCAGATTTACCTAATCACATTTTCTTTTGGTCAAGCTCTTTGCTCTCGCAACAGTGCATTCTTATAGAAAATTCAGCACTAGTCTCAAGAAGTGCAGTAAGTGCGGCGTATTCAATCCAGAGCACCAAAAAACCTGAGGAGAAACACCTGGACAGAAGGCACAACTGCAGCAATTGTCGATAACAGTGCCGGATTCTCAATGTGCCAACACAAAGAAAGAGCAGAACACTGCATCCAACCTAATAGTACGTTCATTGCAGAACCATGGTGTTTTAAAAGACGATACTGCAGAAGCCCCACTTAGAGCTGTCACTCTGCTTCAGTGTTAGTTTTATAAGTGCCTTTGATAGGCACTCTATGGAGTGCCGGTCGCACAGTGAACGTGTTCAAAGTGCAAAGAACGACATTGCACATCTGTTCAAGTAATACAGATTATATGTGGCCTTTGAAACAGCATGGTCTACAGAGTATAGAGCATCCTGCATTTCAAACCATCTCCAGCATCAACCCTAGATTTGTCCCAATGGTCCGTCGATGCCAAACACTATTCTAGCGCTTATTTGAAAGGGTCTTACGGCATTAGAGAACCCTTTTCACACGGATTCACTTATTACACCCTTTGAAATTTTAGCTGAGCTCTGCTGAGCTCTGTACACTTTCTGAGATTCCAGCTTCGAACAACCATTAGGGAGTAAAGAGTGCTGGTCTGGCGACAAGCTCATTTACGCCTTTAAGGGTGGTAATTGGTTTAGTGTGTGGAGCTCGTCTGGATGCATGTCGAAGGTGAAATTTTGTGCAATTGAGCGTCGCGCGTTTAGACTGCTAAATTAAAGTATGGCTCAGGTCTTTTATTGTGCAAGAACTGCCAGAGTTGCATTTCTAGCGAGGCGACATCAAGTGACACATGTATTATGGCGCAGTAAAAATTTTTGCAACCGAAAAATTGTAAATGAGCTTGTTCTATGGACGACACATTAAGGGTGTTAATTCAGCACTTTCCAAAAAGAGTGCTTTGACATGCACCCTAAGAACAGGCTGTACATGTAAAAAACTGTAGAGTGTTACAGAAACACCCTTAAAAGCGTGCCTTCAACGTCCCTCACTTTTAAACACCCATTGAGCAGAGTGTCAGAAGGGTGTAAAGGACGTCGAGGGCCCTTGGCAGGGGTGGCAGTATTTGTTTAGAGTGCACTAATAGATGTCAGTATGCACGAATAACACATTACTTGAAGGAACTGGTCCTGATTGCCTATGATGTGCTAACTGTCGAGCTCCATTCGATGAGTGAGCAAAGAAATATATAGCGCCTGAAATCGTGAATGAACTCCTGCTCATACATTATGTTTTGCAGTATATACATGCATATAGCACCCTACAGAAAACAAAGCTTTGTTGCCATTGCATATTGCATTCATTCATTAGGAAAGTGGAACCCATGCAGCAGTCCGTGCCGTTCCTGTATACTTTTTCCTGCCACACATTTGGTCATAAGACGTTTAACATGCACACATATATGTATGCATACATATACGTAAACCTGAGACGCGACGCTTAAAATGTTTAAATATATTTTTGCAGTTTCACGTTATTGAGAATTCATCGAAACATACAAAACAGTGTTTTCAGTTTAGTACTCCTTCCAGTGCACAATCGGTGACTAGAAAGAAATACACGCAAGTATATACTGATAATTCTTTCAAGGATCTATAGTCCCAGTTGTTACTGTGCAGTATGCTCCTTGATGTACACAATCACTGACTTGAAATGAAATACACGCAAATATATATATATATATATATATATATATATATATATATATATATATATATATATATATATATATATATATATATATATATATATATGCACATTGAGGGCGGTTTCAGAATATACGCATTTATATACAAATGTCAAGAAAGATGATTTACACGCTTTTATATACTGATTATTCGAAATGTTTACAATAATAGTGGTTTTTAATTTGTATTTTTCGAAGTGTAAGAATCAGTCACGAGAAATGATGTGAATGCAAACAAATGCAGGTTTTTCACATACAACTTAAGCGAATACCTGATGAATTCAATAAGAGTTGGGAAGAATAATGAGCTAAAAATGAACACAAAACTTAACCTAGACACACAAAAACTAAAAGAGGCAATGCATAATTGTAGCCAATAAAATAGCTGGGCCATCCCCCGCCAAATGTCCTAGCTATATTGGCCCCCATCTCAATTATATTTGAACAAATCTTGCTCATTTGCTGCATTGAAAACAGTGAACTGCTATAGAATATTTTTGACACAAAAATTTTTGGCCACGTATAGCTGCTTTGTGAACTTTCTGGAATGTCGTCTGGGTGTAGTTTGTGGAAAAAGTGCAGCTATGCAATAAAGAAATGCAAATTTTCGCTTAATTCTTGGATGCATATGTGGCAGAAAAGTTACACTAATATTACTCAGCTTCAAGTGCCTTCACCTAAGCACATTTACTTAACATGTAAGCTAAATTTGGTACAGAAGGAGTGGTACTTTTAAAATAAACTTTTTTCCATGAACTTCAAGCAAGTGGGAGAGGTCCCTCAGGAGCTCACTTCTCGCCGACCAGCAATTGGCCGTCCAGCAGGCCCACGAAGCGGCCGCCAGGTACTCCCTGTCGGTCCCTACGTGGGAAACGCCCGCTACGCGCTAAGCGCGTCCTGCAGGACTGAAATAAAGTTTTATGGGCGAAGCTCCTTAGGGCGTGGGCTGTGCGTTTCCTGTAGCCTGTATGTAGCCACCTCTTGTTCAGTTCTTGCAGTGTTCACCAGATGGCGGTACCGTCCCCTGTATGTAGCCACCTCTAGTTTAGTTCTTGCAGTGTTCACTAGATGGCGGTAACGTCTCCTGTATGTAGCCACCTCTCGTTTAGTTCTTGTAGTGTTTACTAGATGGTGGTACTTGTAGCTGATGATGAAAAGATGCAAGATGTTATAAACTAGAAAGCGGTACTTTTAGTTGATGAAAGACGCGAGATCTTATAAAATAGGAATGATGTCACATATGGCGCGTGTCATTGGTTGAAGGCAATCGTTCGATTTAGTGCGGCGACGTACGCTAGGGGGAGCGATGTAATAAAATCTAGTGGGCAAAATGTATAGAGGATTCATGGTTTACCAGGTTTACCTCCGGAGCTTCGCCCACTCATCATCATTCACCTCGTGGATATGGCGGAATTTTTTATTTTCATTCCATTCCATTCCATGAACACTGAGACGATATTCTAAGAAATTGAAAAGGCAGGCGTGTGACCAAAATTTGTTCTCTCTGAAATATTATAGCCGTTTACCATTTTCAATGCAGTAAATGAGTAATTTTCAAATAGATTTCAGGTGGTAACCGAAAATGGAACATTTGGCATGGAAATAGCCAGCTAGAAGACAGCAAAATACTTCACGCAATCGACATGATTTGATAATTAAAAAAGTTGTTCAGGAAATATGACACTGAAGTTTCAGCACCGTAGTGCCTCAACAACTTTGTTGACAAACTTAGTAGCAACAACTCTCGGTGAGGTCTTATTTATGCCAAGAAAAAGCCGCTCTAGCACGGTGGTTGTATTGGAGGCCTTGCGGCCATAGAGAATGATGAAAATAAAAATTGCCCTCATCAGTGCGGTCGTTCATTCTTTCGCATTGCTGACGCTGAAGACGTTTTGGTCATCCACGTGGAGGTGGAGGACCTGAGCTTGGGCTAGGGTGGGGCCGGAGAATACTACACAGGGTGTCAGCGGCATTGTCTAGTCCTGTGATGAGAGCAAATATCAATTCTCTCGAAAGAATGATCGTCCTCTTCTGGCAGCATCATAAAAGAAGAATGTGTGGTGCCTATTCTATAAAACGGCGTGTATTTGACATTATGCTGAACTTGAGCCATACAAGCTATACTTTCCAATTATTTCATATGATCCAGATGAGGTAGTTTTCCAGCCTTTAGCTACTTCTCGAATTGAGGTGAAGTGTAAGACTGGAGCTTAAGATTTGAATTAACAAAAACCTGAACTGACCTTATAATCAAATTCCTAATGGCCTAAAGCCCGAGTGAAAAACATTTTCTAAATACAACGTTCAGAACATGTAGTATTATTCAAAAGCGCGAGAAGCTTACATAATCATATAAAAACATTGATAATATGGCAGCTTTTGTTTTTACATGAGATGAAATTATCTTGAGTGTGGCCAAAGCGAGAGGTCTGCAAAAAAATTGAAATATTTATTGACTTTGATCACGCCTGAAACAATTCAAGGAATCGTGACAACTCAGTAATCATTACAATTCTGACTACCTTCTTAGAGGCATCAAAAATGAACAATATCTTTGTTCTCTATTTTAAATTTGTAGCGGTGCTTGACATTTGGGTGCTTTTAAACCCTCAGCGCTGCAAACGTGATTTCATGTACCCAATCTGACAGCAATGCTCAGCCACATTTAAATCACCATAATTCATTCTATTTCATAAAAGATGTGATAGATCGTCTACTTTTCAAAGAGCTTTTGTAAAGTTACGTCTGGTTCGAAGTACCTTACCTTGCGGTATAGTCGCGTTGCAGCCATAATTTCTTGAAACACGTCATCATGACCCACCACAAGGTGGCGTGCCAGAAAAAGAAGCATATCAATTCCGAGCTTGAGTTTTTCCTTCGCATCAATTGCAGTCATCCTTTTAAAGTCTGAAACGAACTGTAGAAAAAAACCAGTGAAATAGTACTTGAGCAGTTTTTCAACAAGCACACAAACTGAACTGAACTTTCACTACACAACAACACAATGCAGTAGTGTGACACGCCCCACAGTTGCGGTCACCTTTTCAGTTTTTTCGCCCTCACCTTTTTGATGACATAAGTAACAGCACTAACAATGTTCAGACAGCAAAGTGTCGACTAAATGTAAGTAGGGAAGACTGGTACAATGATTATTTTTGGAACAGACACCCTAAAGAAAATCACTGAACTGACAACGGCGCTGGAAGAAACGTTTCGCAAACAGCACTTTGTTGATGTAACCAGTCGCTGGCTTGACAATTACAAGGAAGCCAGTAAATTTGTTTCGCATTGTGGAATACACGTAATTTTCAGTTGAGGCACGACATGATGCAAATGACGCTTTGGTGTGAATGCAATGATGTGTTCTTGAATTTCTCACTTTTTTGTGAGCCTGGTATTACTTACAAACTGGATATGCATACTAGATATGTAATCTAAAGTTGTTTCTTCGACAAATTGATATACTTCGCATATTGCCTTGCCCTGCCTATTATTCCATTGTTTGTATGTGACGCATATAAAGACAAACATTACGTGAGTAAAAATGGAAAGATAGCATAATTAAAAGTTTTGAAGCATGAGTGTATAAATATTGCTATAAATTTAGCGAACTGAAAAAGTGTTACCAGTTTTTCTTGCTCAGTATAAAACGTCCTTACTTAATATAAAAACATAATTCGCAAAGAGGAGATGAACGACATTTTCAGAAGAATTGTCTTAACGCCATTTGTAACATAAGTTCACAAAATTTAGATAACTTCCACTGACGAAGCCTTTTATAATCAATGTAAACACACTAATATTACCAGGAGGTGGTTAGGAGTCGATGTATTGCTTGCCTCTCTCATTAGACAAAGCCATGGGTTATAGGAGTAATAAAGGATTGCAGCATGCGGCATATCTAAGCAGCAAGCATGGGTACAAGTAGTGTAAAGAGCACAAGAAAATCAGTCATTTTGCTAAAAAGAGAAGAAGCAGAGAATTTTCCGCTCCAACACTCCCTCTAAAGTAAAATAATAAAAAAAGCCCAGCATACTTGTTCATAGTCAGTCAGATATGGATATTTGTGTATAACACTGGCAATACTCATGTCTGTAGTTTTATAGAGTCTTCGTTATGCAGTCAATCAAGTTCATTCTCTGATCAAAAATTTATAATCTGGCGCTGCACTAAGTTACTATTCATCTGGCGCTGCACTGAGAGCCTGAGATCACAGCCATTCCTCGTGCTTTTCGAGGCTCTTCTCATCCTCTCAAGCGAAGCCAGAGATATCAATGTTCTGTAGGAAGTGAAAGAAATGGCTAGGTAAGAAACGAATGTTCATTCTCTGAAAAATGATGATTGGGGACCTCCCCCCCCCCCTCAAAATTTGCGCTGTCATTATACTTCAATTAGAAAAATAAACGAACGTTAACTCGGATACTTCTTTATGCCCAGCAAAATTAGATTGTGATATAGGCTGCTAAATAATTTATTTATTTATTTGATTGATTCATTATTGCCGACTTCCATGCGAAGTTGTAGGCAGGAGTGGGTACATAGTTATGCAATTGGTATCACAATGTGTAATGTAATACAACAGCAATGATTTATAACAAAAACATTGCGTCGAAGGAAAAAAAATCTAGAAGAGCTCTTGCTTAGAAACATTGAAAACTTGAGTCAATGTAACACGTTTTGCTCCTTTGGACAGAATGAGCGAGTTTTTTCTAAAAAAAATGAGTTTATGTCGTTCGAGATGTAACATAGAACCCAGTACTTATTTTTGTATACTCTTTTTCTGTTTGCTCTAAAAGTAAGCAGTCCAACTGAAATGTGTGTGTGCATCTCTCTTTCCCTACCTTACTGACGGCCGCAGTCGTGCTAGGCTTTTTTTAAAATCTCGTCGCCACTTCTACCTTCCTGACAACCTCAGCATCTGTGTCCTTCCCATACAACCCACTCTGGTACTCTAACTTACCACTGGTTGCTTGTACTTTGCATTGCGTGGCCAGCCAGGCTTCATTTCTTCTACATAATATTAAGGAGTATACCGGTGATTCAAAAATGTGTCCCGAATTCTCGAAAATCACGGCAATGTTACTCTTGTTATTCATATCATGACTACATACTCTCAATCGTCAAACCCGCTTACCCGCCAACCCCCACTAGTACCAATTATGGTCTCTACCTAGTTAAAGTACCCACCACCAGAGCACACAGATTTAGGCTGGTATATAGGTAGACACGTTCCAAGTAGCTGCTGTTCGACAAGTAATCCGTCATATTAAAAAGCTAGATGCTTTCAACTCCTTAAGTAATACTCGATATGATGTCTTTTTGTAAATGGTCCGCAGCTATAGAGGTAAGTGTGAAGGCATAAAACAAATATGACGCTTTCCGAGTTTTTGTACTTTGAGACACTTTTTTATAACGCATGCTATACCCTTCCTGTTTTTCTGACCTACTAAGCTTCTTTTTTCTTCTCTAGGACAGCATTATATTATCATGCCTGCTATTTTCTGTCTCAATTTATTTAGGGTAGCACTGAATTTGCTCTTGAGTTTCCATCATCCAATTTCGTCTTGTTATTAAGAAAAAATAGTAATTTTGTTCGACCAGCTACAGGATATACACAAAATTGCAAATACTAAAGCGATTACGCAAGCCGCACAATGTATTCGTTATTTCACTGTCACTCACCATCTTGCGCTTCTTGTGCCTCTTGAGTTCCAATGTACAGTTGTCATCTGTATAGCGAGAAGCAGCGAACTTCGTACGGTTCTCCACAATGCAAGAGTCGTTAGGTAGAATTCGCCGCTGGTTTTCGAATTTCATACAAAGCAAGCACCTCCACGAGTCCTGGAAGCATGAGTATCTTTGTTTATTTATCTACACAAAAATTATGGCACATGTAAGAGTAGTAATAATAGCTACGAGGTTTTCGAGGCATATATGGTTACGGAGCACGTTAGAGTGGGTGTCTCAGGATCAATTTCGACTCACTAGGATTCTTTACTAGGGGAATATATCTAAACTGGCAGGTGCGCTTTCCGCCGATCGAAAGCCAAATGCTGTGGTAGGGAATCGAACTCACATTCACTAGCTTAGCAGCACAAAATATTATGTGACTTATAGGGAACAAGCCAGAAATCAGGGCATAAATAAGCAAATATTTCCTGCGTTTTAAATAAATGCCATGGCAGGAAATGGAGCTCCATATATAACTTTGCTCTATTTGAGACAGCCTTTTACCTTTTGACCACAGTTTTTTTTAAATTTCTGTACTCAGACCGCATACACTTCAACTGTTTTCAGCACGATTCTTAAGCAAAAAATCTATAGCTTAGAAACTGATTACTGTTCCTGATGATTCAAATATTTCTTACCATGCCACTCCCTATAGCATCTTGCAACTGTGGGTACTATTCCTGAAGTTGAATCATTACCTTGTGATAAAGGTGTCGCGTTGGGACCCTGCAAGAACGAAATACGCAGGCTTCGTCAGGAGGGCCAACTGAACCACAACGTGCTCCTTACTCACGATTGCTACAATTCAGAAAACGCAATGGACTTCACAAAACTGTTGCTTCAGAAGTTCTCTTTTACAAAAGAGAATATTATCGTTTCTAATTACATTCAAAGAATATGCAGACATCTGCATATATATATATATATATATATATATATATATATATATATATATATATATATATATATATATATATATATATATATATAGTCCAGTATATTCTCCGTGAGCGGTCACAACGTGGTTTATTTCGACGTTTCGGCCTAGAGTCTCGCCTTCATCAGGCCAGACTCTAGGCTGATGAAGCCCAGACTCTAGGCCGAAACGTCGAAATAAACCACGTTGTGACCGCTCACGGAGGATCTACTGGACTATATGCAACGCTACGGAGACTCAACCACCATGCCTGCCTATATATTTATTGGGAGTATTAGGTCAGTAGAGCAGTATATATATATATATATATATATATAGGGAGGGCCGCTGTGATAGCTCAGTGGTTAGAGCATCGAACGCGTAATTCGAAGGTCGTAGGTTCGATTCCTGCTCACAGTTGGTAATTTTTTCATCCACTTTTCTTTCTTCTTATTTACATTCCATTGGTTTTAATAACTTCCCCTGTACATTCCTTGGCATTACTGTCTGTTATATCTCATTAATATTGTGTTAAAACACGGAAAAACGAGCCCTTAGGTATACACTTCTTTCCCTTATTTTATATATATATATATATATATATATATGAGATCTAACTGACAGTAATGCCAAGAAATGTATAGGGGAAGTTATTAGAACCAGTTGAATGTAAATAAGAAGATAGGAATGAGGGTTAAAGAATAACCAGGCGTGAGCAGGAACAGCTCACGGCTGCTTATTTTTTCACCCACTTTTCTTTCTTCTTATTTACATTTCATTGGTTCTAATAACTTCCCCTTTACATTCCATGAAATAGCTCCCTGGTTAGAGCATAGAACACGTTATTCGAAGGTCGTAGGGTCGATTCCTGCTCACGGATGGTTATTTTTTACCCACTTTTCTTTCTTCTCATTTAAATTCAATTGGTTCTAATAACTTACCATATACATTCCTTGGCATTACTCTCTGTTAGATCTCATTATTATTGTGTGAAAACACGGAAAAACGAGCCCTTATGTGTACCCTTCTTTCCCTTATATATATATGGCTGAATGTTTTGTTGCAGAAATAAATTTATGAATGCAGTAATGGAGGCTCTGTTAATTAGCTCTATTAAGCATGACTATATAAAACTCGGAAGCAAGTTTTTTATTTACACTGTTGTCTTTGCCATCTTTTGAAACAAATATCAACAATTTGCCTAAACACTGCTGATGTCACTTGACCATTCCACACTATGGTGTCATAAAGAGATCCGAAACTTAGGAATACAAATGTGTTTCCGTCGTGATCCTAATGTGAAGAACTTAAATGTAAAATCAGACACTTCAGAGTACCAGTCTGTCTGTCATCGTTGAAAATAATTGTCTCTGAATGGTATAACACTAAGCTTCTCTTGCGTTAAAAAAAAGTTTTTATTTTCTTTCCCTATCGACCCACTTCCATCTCATATAATCCTATGATAACGAATAAATACTAAAACAAAGCAGTTCCATAAAAAACTGCAAGTTGCATGCTACGGTCCGTAGATAGTATTTCAAGAAGCAAGATGAATGTACGTTGAGGATGATAATTTATGTTAACTATAGGCGCGTTTATTCGCAGACAATGCACTTATGTATTCACACCACATTTTATGACGCTATCAGAAAGAGAAAATGGAAGAGAGAGAGAGAAAAATAGAGAGGAAAGGCAGGGAGGTTAACCGAGCTTGGCTTGGTTGGCTACCCTACACTTGGGGTGGGGGAACAGGGGAATATTAGAACGGAAAGAGACAGAAAAGAAGAGGAGTAAGAAAGAGAAGCATTAATAGTCAGCTCGAGACTACTCAGCACGGCCTCGCACAGTTCTTTCACAAGCGGTCATGAAGTCTGGTGGTCCTTGAAGAGTACAAGAGGGCTTTTGTGGCTCTGCGCGTATGGGAAGCCATCGGCCAAGGACCCAGGATCTTCTCTTCTGTAAGCGGCCGTGAATCCAGCTGACAGAGCTTGGCTTCCATAATACGTCGTTCGGTCCGGTATGCTGGGCAATGACATAGAATGTGCTCAAGCGTTTCCCCACAGGCGCAGATGTTGCATGTCGAAGTGCTCGCCATTCCAATGAGACGAGAGTACGAATTCGTAAATGCTACGCCCAACCTCATGCGACACAGTAAAGTTTCAGCGCATCGTGGGAACCCGGATGGCAAACGAAATTGCAAGTTTGTGTCGATCGAATACAGGTGCGTGTTGGAGAAACCCTGCGTATTCCATTGTAGGTGAGATATACGGCGAGCAAGTGATTGTAGTAGCCTTGCAGCGTCCGTTCTCAAGAGTGGTATGGGCGTTCGCAGGTCTTGGTCATGAGCCGATCGAGCAGCTTCATCCGCGCGGTCATTGCTGACGATTCCGCAATGACTCGGCAACCACTGAAATACAATATCGTGATCTTCCGCGAGCGCTTTGCGGTAGTCGTGCCTTATCTGATATAGTGATTGTTCATGTAGCCCGTGCTGCATAACAAACCGTAGTGACTGTAAGGCTGACTTGGAGTCGCAAAAGATGGCCCATTGGTTACGTTGCTGGCGAAGAATGTACTTTACTGCACCTTGAAGTGCTGCGAGCTCTGGTGCTGTCGACGTCATGGTGTGAGAAAACTTGTATTGAAGCAACACATTTTCAGATGGAACAACCACTGCTCCTGTGGAGCTGTTAGAATTAGTAGAGCCATCAGTGTAAACATGTATGCGGTTGAAGTACCTTTCGTCCAACAGACGCAAAGTGAATTGCTTCAAGGATAGCGTTGACATGCGTGCCTTCTTAAAGATTCCAGGAACTGATAAGCGCACGTCAGGTTGACGAAGACTCCATGGCGCAGTTGCTGGATGCATCGCAAGTTTGAAGCCAGGCGGTAGTATGTCCTTATGTTTTGTCACGATACCGCAGTACGAAGAATGGGGCCTTCGAGCTGTCAAACACGCTAAACGATGTTACGGTAGCCGTGATACATGCCGAATGTGCGCTCTCAGCGTCTCGACAATGATGTGTGTTGCGACCAGTTGTTCTTGTGCAATAACAATAGTTGACACTGTCGATGAGCATCTTGGAAGGCCAAGGCATGTACGAAGTGCTTGGGCTTGTACGCTTTGCAGTGCACGGATGTTAGTCTTGCACGTGTTGAACAGGACAGGAAGGCTGTACCGGAGAGTTTCGAGAAAGAGGGCTGTGTAAAGCTGAAACATGGAGTGCACGGATGGGCCCCATGATTTTCCGGCGACGAACTTGAATACATTCTCAATGCCAATGAGCTTTTTCTTCAGGTATGTGACATGCGGGCTCCAGGTTAGATCACGATCTACGATGACGCCTAAGAATCTATGAGTGCTCTTATATGGGATTTATTTATTTATTTATTTATTTATTTATTATACCTCAAAAACCCCAGGGAGGGGTGTTACATGAGGGGTGGGCATTACAGGGTTTCTTCCATGTGCGCTTTGAAAAGAATGGGGCTGGAGTGGCGCACGACGTGGGACGGAAGGTCATTCCAATCCTTCGCTGTCTGAACGAAGAATGACCGAAGTTGAGCAGTTGTACTGGCATGCGCAGGGTAAACTGAGTTGTTGTGGTTAGTGCGGGAAGATATGCGATGCGCAGGCATGATAACAGATGCGTCGGACAGTGAGTGAAAAAATTTATGAAAAAGAGCTAATCTAGCGACTTTGCGTCGCAGTTCAAGGCTGGGAAGATGGGCTTTAATATTTAAGTTAGTAACGCTTGTGTGGCGCGAGTAATCGGAATATATAAACCTAGATGCTATATTTTGTACAGATTCTAATGTTTTGGATAGATTAGGTTGGTGGGGATCTCAGACGGCGCAAGCGTAATCAAGCTTCGGACGGACTAGTGTTTGATATGCTAAAAGTTTAACAGAAGGGGGAGCAAGTCGTAAATTTTTTCTTAGGTAACCAAGGACTTTGTTTGCTTCGTTAGAAATGTTTGTTATGTGGGAGAACCAAGTAAGATCTGGCGTAATGTTTATACCTAAATATTTGTAGGAATTCACCAGGGATATTTCGCAACCAGAAAAAAAGTATGAAGTAGCCGGGTGAGATTTCCTGCGATGAAAAGAGATGACGGAGGTTTTCCTAATGTTTAAAGTCATGAGCCATTTTTTGCACCAGGTTTCTATAGTTATTAGATCATTTTGAAGGATCTGGGAGTCATTAGGGCAGTTAATAGGACGATAAATCACGCAATCGTCAGCGAATAGACGGATTTGGGACGATATATTGCTAGGTAGGTCGTTAACATAAATTAAAAATAGAAGGGGACCGAGCACCGTTCCCTGAGGTACACCTGAAAGGACAGGACGCGTTGTAGATGATGTCTGGTTGGAGTAAACGAACTGTTCCCGGTTTGACAAAAAATTTCGTATCTATTCTAAAACTGCTGGGTCAGTGTTTAAGCGGGAAAGTTTTAAAAAAAAGGCGTTTATGGGGTAATTTATCGAAAGCTTTTTCAAAATCTAGGAAAAGGGCATCTACAGGAACATTCTGATCTATACTTGAGCCGACGTTGTTAATAAAGAGCGCTAGTTGTGTGTCACAGGAGAGGCCTTTCGGAAATCCGTGCTGACTGGGATGGAAAAAGTTTACAGAGATCAGGAATTTGACTGTTTGAGAATAAATTATATGTTCCATTATTTTACAGCACACGCATGTTAGTGATATGGGCCGGTAGTTTGAAGGTGAGGATGACGGACCTTTTTTAGGTATCGGAATGACCTTGCCAACCTTCCAGTCCCGTGGCACCACTCCAGATGAAAGTGATTGCTGGAAGATGTGCGACAATATGACAGCACAGAGATGTTTGGTATTTTTTAAAACTTTAGAACTTATACAATCAATACCAGCTGATGACGTCACTTTTAAGGAATCAATGACTTGTATGATGCCATTTGGTTCGAAAATGAATCTGGGCATAGCAGGACAATCATGGGACGGCACACATGGAGATACATCGGGAACACATGAAAATGCATCGTCAGGTTCATCAGTAAACACTGAGCAAAACGTGGAGTTTAGTGTTTCGGCGACCTTGAACTCCGGGATGGGAATATTATTTTCATCTAGTAAAGAAATGGGTTTAGCAAGGGTTGGGTTGATAGTGTTCCAGAACTTTTTGGGGTTTGTTCGTAGCATGTCTGGTAGGGTTGACGAGAAGAAAGTCCGCTTAGCGTCCGAGATCTTGGATGCGTAAAGTTTTTAAGTTTCACGACATTTTTCCCAAGCGTTACTGGATTTTGATTTTTTGGCTGACCGAAATTGTCTTTTCTTTTTGTTGCTAAGTCGTTTCAAAGTATTATTGTACCATGGCGAAGTAGGCCATTCTGTGATGGTAACTGTGAGGATGTACAAGTTTATTAATTGCTGCATTTTGTTTTTGAAGAGCTCCCAGTTCTCGTCAACAGAACGTTTGGAAAAATCCATGAGGAACCAATCGGACAAGGAAGCTAGTTCATCATTCATTTCTTGATAATCTGCTTTGTTGTATAGGGTTATCGTCTTTTTTACTTTTTTTGGATTAGGCAAGTTGCAATGAAAAGTGGCATGAATGACGGCATGATCACTGAAGCTGCTCGGACTAGAAGCGGACGAAACTTTATCTGGTTGGGTCGTGAGAAATAAATCCAGTAAGCTTGATGAATTAAAAGTCGTTCGCGTAGGAAAGCTAATCATTTGAGATAAGTTTAAAGTAAGGCAAGTATCTATGAATTCACTTTCAGTGTTCGGTTTCGACATTGCTAATGCTAGATCAGACCAAGTTATCGCCGGAAAGTTAAAATCACCAAGGAGGAGAATAGGGGTGTTATCCGACGCTGACGTTAATAGTTGTAGAGCATCATGAAGCTCACCAACGAAAGAACGATCGGAATCAGGGGGGCGATAGCAGATGCCAATGACAACGGGTGGAACGGCAGCTTTGCAGTGAATAAAGACTACTTCAAGACTCGAAAGAATGTCAACAGCGCAGCATTGTAAACTGTGGTGAGCGGCGATTAACACTCCACCACCCCGCTTGTTTTTGCGATCGCAACGGAAAATATCGAAGTTGTTGAACAGAGGAAGCAATTCAGAGTCCAAGATAGATGCATTAAGCCACGTTTCGGTTAGGAAAACTAAGTTACAGTCACTTGCTTGAATTAGGCTGTGCAAGGCATCGCGTTTGGGCAGTAGACTCCTAATATTAGTATAGATGAGCAAAATAAGCTTTACATTAGACTCGGTACGGACTTTAGCAGATAGCTACGGGGCACGTGGGACTACCGTTTGCGTAGTCGGATCAAGAATGTAGGTGACCTTATCGATGGTTAATTTTCGGTATGCAAGTTTATAGGGTCGGGACTAGGCTTTGCCAAACGCAATCAGCTGCTTGTGTATCAAGCGGGTGTTAGGCGAGTAATCTTGCGAAATGCTATACGTGGTATTTTTCAGCTTATTTGCGTTAGAAAGAATACAGTCTTTATCTTTGAAATGCGTGAACTTCACAATGATCGGTCTATTTTTGTTAAAATGGAAAGATCCCAGTCGATGTGCGCGGTCAATATCACGTGGGTTGAGCGTTACTTTGAGCGTATTTTTGCAGAGATTTATAATTAGTTCCTCGGACTGGGCCCAGGTTTCGCGATCCGAATCAGTGTGTCCATAAAAATGAGATTGTTTCGCCGGGCGTGATCGTTTGAATCGTCAAGACTGCAGGTTAGTTGCGACATTTGTTCGGAATTTTTGACAGTAACTGAGCGAATGACCTCAAAGTCTGCCTGAAGTGTGCCTACGGCGGTACATTCTTTTTCTATTTTAGCAAGCCGTTGATTAATATCGTCAAACGTTTTAACATTCTGGGACAGTGTAGATTGCATGGCTTTCATTTCTTTAATAAGGTTGTCTTGGTTTAATCTAATTTCATCGAAAGCTACCAAGATATCACCAGGAATTTCGCTGGAAGCGGAACGTGTAGTAGGACCTAGATTTTCTTCTATATCGCCGGAAAGAAGTAGCAAATTTACTAAACAGTAGCAGTATTGACACAAGGCAGCAATACAATACCGTGGGCTCGGCAACACTATCAATGCATAGTACCTTGTTGGTTTGACGAATATGGAGTAACGGTTAGTTACCTGCACAAAAAACAGGCGTCGCAGGTAAGCGTCCGCCATCCTTGACGTGTTGCCGAGCCCACTGGTGGTACCATGGGTGATGTTCGGGCTTTTATCTTGGCGGTGAATTGGCGGCTTCGAATCGGTGACGTGGTTGGCACGTGACATCCGGGAGGGGGCGAAGCGGGGCAGATCAGGTGGTGGTTTGGCGGTACATTGCGCATAATCAGTGTGAATTTTCGTGAAGGGCGGCAGCGGCAAGTTGGTTGGGCGTAGCGGCCGAGGGTGCAGCCGGACCAGGCCTCCGTCGGTACCGTGAGGCCCCGTGCAAGAGGCTGGTGCGAAACACAACCAGGCGACCATCTGCACGAAAAACAGGCGTCGCAGGTAAGCGTCCGCCATCCTTGACGTGTTGCCGAGCCCACTCTTGATCTGCTATCGATGCACAATGAGCAAAAAGACATCGGTTTGCGTGTAAACACTACCGCTGCGCATTTTTCTGTGGCGATAGTAAAACGTTGCTGGCGAAGGTATGTCGATGTCATTGTTGCCGCTTTCTGTGTTCTTGCGCGCACTTGAGGCCGTGTCACGCCGGACGCCCAAATGCAGATATCGTCAGCGTAGAGAGATATATAAGCTGTCTGTGGCAGCATTTCAGTGAGCCCCACGAGAACCAGGTTGAAAAGTGTTGGACTCAAAACACCGCCTTGTGGCACCCGACGACTTGTGAAATACTTATTCGTAGACCTATCTTCAGTTAAAACGAACATGGATCTCTCTGTGAGGTAGCTTTTTACCCATCGAAAGACACGACCTCCAAGTTCAGCTGCTTCAAGAGCATTGAGAACAGCCTCGTGGGTCACGTTGTCATAGGCACCCTTCACGTCTAAGAACAGAGCTACCGTCAGCCGCTTCTGAGCTTTCTGATGCTGAACAGAGGTCACTAAGTCAATAACGCTATCAACTGAGGACCGACCTCGTCAAAAACCAGCCATAGCATCAGGATAGATGTTATAATGTTCCAGGTACCATTCCACGCGTGTAAGCAGCATCCTCTCCGTGACCATGCCAACGCAGCTTGCGAGAGCTATAGGCCGGTATGATGCCAAATCGAATGGAGACTTTCCAGGCTTCAGCAAAGGCACCAGGCGACTACACTTCCACTCATCAGGCACCATTCCATCATGCCGAAACTTATTGAAAATGTCCAGGAGACAGCGCTGTGCCTTCGGGCCTAGGTGACGTAGGGCAGTATAGGTCACTCCAACCGGACCTGGGGACGATGAGCGTCTGCATGTGTTCAATGCCGCATGAAGTTCTTTCATGGTGAATGCAACCTCCATTTGCTGATCTCATGTGACTGGAACATCCTGTGGCATTAGATCGATCGGTATAGTGATGTCGCCGGCGATCTTTGCACAAAATTCCCCAGAAACATCAAGCTGTGGGTGACGTTGATGTAGCGCCAGAGCGGCGAAGGGGTGACGCTGTTGTGGATGCGAGTGAGTACCTCAAAGAGTCCTCCGTACGGGAGACAAGGGCTTTCGAGGGTCTAGCGAGTCACAAAAATTCTTCCACCGTTGTTCATGAAGTTTGTGCATTCGACGCTGGATTTTTTTCTGAATGCGTCTGGATTCTCTGAGGTCAGAGATAGATTTCGTGCGTCTGTATCGTCGGCGGACCGCTCGAAGTTGTTCCAACTCTTAGTCGAGTACCGTGCGTCTTGATTCTTTCGAACATATCTTCTTGGAAGGATCCATTGCACAACTAATCACTTCTTCAATGGATTCCGGTGGTTCGTGCATGCACTTGCTCCCCAATAATATTTGAAACTCTTCCCAGTCAATAAGTCTTGAATGAATGTCCAGGAGAAGGAGAATCGTCCAAACCTCTGACTGTCACGTACGTGGAGATATGGTCGCTGCCATGTGTTTCAATATCTGTGAACCATTGAACTTTCGTGACAATGCTATGCGACACTAATGTCAATTCCAGGCAACTGCTGTAAGTTACTCCTCGAGGATAAGTAGGGCTGCCGTCGTTGAGCACCTGAAGCCCGTGCTCGGATGCGAGATCAACTAGGTCCGTGCCTTTTCGGTTTTTCCTGATGCTTCCCCACAATGCATGATGGGCGTTGAAGTCACCCACCAATATCCAAGGTGCTGGAGTCGTTGCAAATATACCATTCAATATCTGTTGATCTAGTCGACCTGACGGCGCTATATAGCGTTAACGTATATAGCTATATCAGCGTAAACGACAACTTCTTCTTTTTAACATATAGACACACGTAGTGATTTCCATTGTGAGACTCTACTCTTTGGAGAACGTAAGTGAGTTCTTTACGGATGTACACAGCAACTTGACTTCGCTCATTGCACGATGGAGAAATGAACGATTCATAGCCCGACAGACGAGGTATTTTTGAAAAACGTGGTTCACAACTGATGATTATGGGAAACTTATTTTCGAAAATGAATTGTCCAAACTCAGGCATTTTTGACTTTAGACCTCTTGCATTCAACTGAATTATGGAAGCACGCTTGACTTTTTCTCGGAAAGGCTGATGCGGTCTATGGTGCGCCATCTTGTTACTGAAGTCCGGCAAGAACTGCTTCTAGGGTGTCCAAGATTTGCAGCACGCATTTAGCGGCAGGAATCTGTAGACTATCCAATAGAGTGCGAATAACACTCATGAACGACTTCAATACAAAAAAGACTTGTACCTCTTGGGTGGACAGACTGCCCGCTGGGGGCATATTCGTTGTTGACTGTCGATATATTGGTTCCGTAGACACATGTACCCGCGGTAAAGTGGGCCAGTCAGAGCCGGATGTTCTCTGTAGCGCCACAGTGTCTTCCCGCACCTCTGGACGTACCCCACCTGGTGGCGGGGGCGCGGGAGGTGTCTGTGGTCGTGGCGGCGGTGGTGGTGGCGGTGGCGGCGTTAGTGAAGGCACCTTCGGCACAGGACTGCTTTTTCTTTTCTTCGAGCACCGCCGTCGACGGGAACGCCGTCGTTGAACAACCGTTACCGCTTTCTTTCGTGAGGATCCGTTTTTAACCATTTGTCTCAGAATGCTCCTCTCTTTCTTCAGTACTGGGCAGTGTTTGGACGAGGTCTCATGGTTCCCGTTGCAGTTGCTGCATTTTAGAAGAGTTGCTTGGCAAGCCTCTGCTTTGTGGGGTCCGGCACACTGTGGGCATGCTTGCTTGTTGTTGCACACAGCACTAACATGACCCAGTTTTAGACAGTTGTGGCACTGTAGTCTTCTTGGGATGTATGGTCGGACAACGTGACGAAAATGACCAACCTTTACATGTGATGGGATGCAATCACCTCTAAAGGTCACCTTGATTCAACGGGATTTGCCAAGCCGGCATACTTGCATTATGTCCGTTGACCCAGTAGCTGGCTTTATCAGAACAGGAAGGTCTGCGTTCGGTATGGAAACATCAACGTCATAAATGACGCCTGTCGTCGTGTCACTATCCTGCGGAATGTAAGTTTTGAGATAGATGCCTCCAAGCTCAGTGACGAGGTTGACGTCGAAGGTGACGCCAAGTCCGGATTGCGTACGGTGGGACCTGGATCCATCACTGCCCGCAGGAGAGCGATGATCCTCGGATAAAACGTAAATTCACACAAAATATACCAAACGAAATAGGCAGCGTTCGGCATAAATACCGAGAAATGGAAGGAAAATCAAAAAGCTATGAGCTGCGTCATACCGCAAGACAGATTGCATGCACGTGATCACAGAAGCTAACAAGCACAAAGCTAATTGTGAACTTCGCCAATCAAAAACTCGTTTTGAAGGGAGAGTTAAAGGTTGTCTTAACGCTCCAACTCAAGCAAAAAAATAAAATAAATGCATCGTAGGCAATCTCTCGCAACACTGTCTTACACGCATCCAGCACATCAAGAAGTTCTCGCCACTTACCGATGAAAACATTCCAGGCCTGAAACGCTGCCACTATCCACCGTCAAATCCGCAGAAGCCTTACACTCATTTTCTCCTTGTGAACCCTATTAATACGCAAATGAGTCATACTAATGGTTTTGCCATATCATGGCATATTCTATAAATATGCCTTGCTTGACACAAATCTAGCGAAATTCGGTGCAACGGAAACAAATGGGAACTATGTGTTTACGTGTAGATCTGTCCCAGAGTGACATGATTGAAAACACTTCTAAGACCTAACAATTGTTGCAGTATATTGTTTGCGTATTAGCCTAATGGCATATTATTATTCAATGGAGATTCAAGCACTTCGGTATCCACATTGAAATGTGATGTACTGCGTATGTTATGATAAAAGATGAGCGCAAGTTCCTACACTCTAGAAAAAAGGATTATACTTAACTGTTTTCGGGTCGGCTCTGACTTGCCACGTACGGCTTTTAAGAGACAGCGCGACTCTGTTGGTTTAAGAGCCGGTGCGCTGTAGAAGTCCCCTTATCCACCTTTACACTTGAATTAAAATAAATCAAGCAGTTCTTTTCATATGCAAAATCCTAATATTACAATTTTTTCTTTTGAGGAAGAAAATAATTTTTGAACCTCCCCATTGACGACAATGTGGCATTTCAAGGCAGCAGCTGCCGTATTACCAAGTTAGACATTTCACAAATTATTTCTTTCCCTGGAAAATGTAATGATAAGTTTGCTATATAAAAAGAACAGCTTATTTGCTTTTGACGAAAGTACAAAGATACCTCTATTTAGACCACAAAGTGGTGAATATAGCGTCATAATATGGACAAAAATGACAATTTTGTGAAATTTGTCATTGTTTTCTCATGTTGTTTAGCAGCTTGAGAGGTCAAAAAATATTTTTCTCTCAAAAAATACCTTATGTGGAATAAGTATTACTACTCAGATAATCATACAAAATGAAGTATTGCACTAGAAAAAATTGTACATAACACGTTTTGGCCAAGGTATTGAAGGCGTATCTGTCTGTATATTTGCACTAATCTTACTGAGCTTCAAAAACGTTACTCAAGCTCCTTTAGATAACATGCACATAAATTTGGTAATGAAATAAGAAGCGGTAACTTTAAAGTAAAATTTTCCACAAGCAACACCCACACGACATTCAAGGAAGCTCAGAAGGCAGACACATGACGAGTACGTGAATACATCTGTGTATGAATTTGTGTATTCATGCATTACATGTATTTCTTCTTTTTTTCTGACATATGAATTGTTCATGTGACTTGTTTTTGCACTGGAATTTTTCACATGCTAATTCTGCTGAGAGGCAGCAATATATATATATATATTTATATATATATATATATATATATATATATATATATATATATATATATATATATATATATATATATATAGGCGTAGCGAGGAAGCAAGCGTACTGCCTCCGTAGTAAAAACGGAAGCGAGAAAGCACGACGTACGATGAAACACTTTTATTAATCACATACTTTTCGGCTGGTGGGCCAGCCTTCGTCAGTGTGACATGTAATGCACCTTTCGTAACCTATATATACATTTCTAAAATGTTTGGGGACATGTGCAGTGGCAATCAGAAGTGAGTCGACATGATTATACAAAAAGGCTATATACCTTTAGTGTGAAGATTCAATGCGTAAAGTAACATGGGCACAGCGTTCACCTCTTATCGTTATAGCGACATCAGTACGAGTGAAAGAGATTTTAAATATGAATGGCGCATGATGTGGAAAACATTATGGCAACCATGCGTGCAGATTACAGTGCATAAACGAACGATAGATACTAAAGATGACCATGTCAACTAAGTTTGTTAATCAGGGAACAAAGATTGTTCTGCCGAAAACGAAAATAAGAAAAATAACAGAGAATGAACTAGAAATAGCGGAAGGGCATGAGACGCCTTAAGTGGTGGAATGTAGATTAGTGAGCGTGTCAGTGTGTTCGTTTATTCCAGAGTTTAGTGTACCGAACTTGTAGATTAGAAATGATTCGTGCATTTCCCGCTCTTGATGTGAGCGGAAACTGGATTCCAGTAGCGTGCTTCAATCTTGACGAAAGGATGACCAGTTATTGCTAGATGTTTCGATAGAGGCAGATTTGTAAGGGTTATGACGTGCGATCTATGATTATTTATACGAGTTCTAAACGGTGTTTTTGTATGACCAATATATTGTAGATTACAGATATCGCATTCGAGCATGTATACTAGGTTGGAACTGTCACAATTTAGGTTGCTCCTGATTCCTCACTGAAAGCCAGTGGATGAACTGGTGACAGTTTGCGTGGTTTTCATGTGCGCACACACCTTGCACTGCGACTTCGCACAAGGAGCGCAGCCAATTGGTTTATGGGCAGCGAGCCTAGAAGATGAAAGAATATCACGGAGGTTACGTGCATGTCTGTACATGACTCTCGGTGGTTCTGCGAATACTATTTTAAGGCGCCTGCTTTGAGTTAGTATGTTATGGTGTCCCTTCGAAATCGTGGGGACGTTTGGAGTTGAAGTTGAATGGGCGAGCTCAAGGTTAACCTTGAATGTACCCAATGCCTTGGGGTCGGCGTTGAGCAGGTCAATCCGGTTGACTTCGTCAGTGCATTTTATGCCCTCATCAATTATTCCCAGTGGATATTTACGTCGAATGAGCAAATGGTTTAGATCCTGGCAATTCGAAAGGAAATTATCGTGGTTGGAGCATATTCTCCTAAACCTGCGAGCTTGGCTGTACGGTAACCATGTTTTGCAATGTCGGACGTGACTGCTATGTAAATGAAAGAGTTGATGCCTATCAGTCGGTTGGCGAAAGAGATTTGTAAAGAGCCGTCCTTCGCTAGTTGTGATGGTAAAGTCAAGGAAGTGTATCGTTGTTGATGAGTAATTATGAGTGAAAGTAATAGTGGGGTGGGCATTGTTGAAAACCCTAATGAAACCTAAAAGAATTGCCTCACCATAAGGCCCAATCTTTAAGATGTCATCGATGAAGCGTTTGTAGAAGCATGGTTTCAAAGATGAATTCTCTATGAAGTTAGCTTTCAACATACCCATAAAAATATTTGCGTAGTTAGGACCTACCATTGTGCCCATAGTTGTCGCATTTGTTTGAACGTAGTGCAAGTTATTGAATTCGAAGTTGTTTAGTTCTAAGATGAGCTTCATGAGAGTACCAATGGTTTCACCATCAACTGGCCTGTCAAAGGAACAATAATCGTAAGCCTTGATGAGAGCGCAAATGCCATCGTTGTGTGGAATGTTTGTATACAAGGACGAGACGTCAAGTGTTACCAGAAAACTATATTCGTGAACACCTATGTCTACAATGTCTTTCAAGAAGTGATTTGTGTCCTTTATAAATGACGAGAAAGTAGGTGGGATCCTGTTTCTGAGGCTATCAACAAACCTAGATAGGTTTTCAGTTACTGTTCCTGTGCCAGAAATGATAGGGCGTCCGGAGTAATTCGATTTATGTATCTTGGCAAGGAGATAAATCTACCTGCCACGAGGCTGAGTGGAACGAGTGACCGGGCTATCGTTTTATTGATCTTTTCATTTTTTTCAAGTTGTGTGAGTGCGTTCTGCAATTCGACCATGTAGTCGTTTGTAGAATTGGTAGGGCGTGGTCTGTAGAAGTTTCGATCTGAGAGCTGTCTCTCACCTTCAACTATATAGTCACATTGATTAGGAATGACCATAGCGCCACATTTGTCTGTCGGCTTGATTATGATGTCAGGGTTGTTTGCTAGCTCTTTGAGTGCCCTTTTATCTATTGTTGATGAGTTATGTCGATGGGGAGTGCCAATTCTGTAAGAATCTATGACATCTTGTTGTAAAGCCTTGATATATAGGTCTAAGCACCTATAACGCTGTGGTGGTGAGATCTAGTGTCTCTGCTGAGGGAGTGCCAGCCCGGTTCGGTGGTAACTAGAATGATCGTAGAAGTATTCTTTAGGGCGCATTTTTTGGACGAAGTTGTGAGGGTTCTTAATGAGTTTAAACTCATTGAACCACCCGTTTGCTGGAAAAAAACGAAGGCTTTTCGATAAACAATCTATCTGCGCGTCTGTAAGCTTTGCCGAAGAAAGATTTATCACATTGTCTGGCAATGCTCCTTCTGTTTTAACGGCTGGATTTGCTCAAATATCAGGGCTTGAGGAAGGGAGCAAGTTGTCAAGCACGCACTTATTTTGTTTGATTGCATTTAGTTTCGGAACCTTACTTTGCTGGTAAGCTAATAATTGATCAGACACCGGTGCGGATACCTGCGAAAGCAGAATTATTTCTTTATGAAACAGTCGTTTAGCGCGTGATTTGTTATGGTGTTTAACAACACGCGTCAAATTTAGCAAAGCACTTTGTAAAACTTGTTGCCATCTCGCCTTGTAATGAGAAGACAGCTCGGAAGTAGCTGCGCTTAGTCAGGGTTGTAACCCTTTGGACACATTGGACGAAGTTACGTGTGTTTATAACGTTGACGCACGGAGCTCAGCGCCAATCCTTTTGTCCGCTAGCTTTCTAGCTTGCAAAAATGTTTCAGAATATGTACAAAAGGAAGCTTTACCAGTCAAAGGTGCAGGACATCACTTGGACACTGTGTCCCGGTCAGCATTTCTCCTCGATGGGTAGCGATTAGCAAGGTTCGGAGAAATCTGTGTCGCACATTCGTTGAAGACTTAACAAATGTTCCGGGGGGAGCACATCGCGTCAGCACAACGTGAAGCGTTTATCATTGGGGACTGGTTTGTAGAAATGTCCATTGTCCGTGTCGGGTACTGCGAAGTCTCACTGGACGTGAAGTCGCGCCATGACGAGGATGCGATTCTGGTGTGCTTTAAGCAAATTTGGCGAAGATGGGCGGCAATTAGGGCGACGCCTTCAAACTGGGATGCAATTCATCAGCTTCCAACGCACGAAAAGGAGGCAGCCATTCAAAGCCGTGGTCTACGTAGAAGTCTTTTCACAACCGACGGCAGTAGCCTTGGAGCCTGCGGTTGAAGAAGCACGCTTCGCTATTGCAGCGACGGATAAAACCGTGGTTGCAGCTACCAGAGTGGTGGTTGATGCTTCGAGGAGTTATATGTGTGGCGTTGACTATAGTTACCTGAGGCAAGATATTTGCGACTTGATCCAGTAAAAGCCGATACTGAATAAAGGGGACAATCGTCTTCACGAGCGCCATGTCATTTGTCTCAACGTGGAGCACAAGGGTTTCGGTAGTTATGAGCACAAGGTCGAAAATCTACTGTACATCAGTGATTCGTACTCCGGGCTCTGAAATGAAGGCCGGGGTTCCTTCGCAGAACGGATTGAAGTGTTTATGATTTACTTCATCTGCGAGTCGCCGATGACGACTATTGACGTTTCTGCTTCGGGGAATTTCCAGAAGAATGGCTTCAATGTAGTCGTTACAGGAGCCATAGTGGCTTGGATAGACGTAGCGAGGAAGCAAGCGTACTGGCTGCGTAGTAAAAACGGAAGCGAGAAAGCACGACGTACGACGAAACACTTTTATTATTCACATACGTTTCGGCTGGTGGGGCCAGCCTTCGTCACTGTGACATGTAATGCACCTTTTGCAGCCAATATATACATTTCTAAAATGTTTTGGGACATGCGCAATGGCAATCGGAAGTGATTCGAGATGATTATACAAAATGGCTAAATACCTTTAGTGTGAAGATGCAATGCGTAAATTAAGATGGGCACAGCGTTCACCTCTTATCATTATAGCGACATCAGTACGAGTGAAAGAGATTTCAAATATAAATGGCGCATGGTGTGGGAAGCATTATGGCAACCATGCGTGCAGATGGAAGTGCATGAACTAAGAAAACATAATAAAGATGATCAGGTCAACTGAGTTTTTTAAGCAGGTAACAAGCTCATCACGTCCACGCTCATCACTTCCTCGTCCTCTGTCTTTTTGAAAGGCCTTTAACCGTGACATTAGCCTCCCAATCAAGAAAGCATCGTCCCGATGCTTTATGATCGCAATGGTTTGACTCGTTGGAAACGCATGAGTTCATTTGGAGAAATAAGGTTTCATTCGAACAACGTGCACAACTTCTGGAGCACACCTTCGAAGCCTTAAGGAGTGCGCAGTATCAGGAACAACTCATAGTCAATGTCACTGAGACGTCCTAGAACTTTTATAAAGTCCGAAGTACCATGTTAACAGTTCTTCTAAGAGGCTACGGTGCCGAATAGGAGTCCATATCCAAATTTTCTCTCTTGGCTCGTATAAGACTAGTTGGTGACGAAGGTTGCAACGTCTTGAATCGTAGTCCTGCTGGCGACTAATACGTAGGCGTGCAAGTTGTCGGGCTTCTTCGGCAATCTGGGTGATATATTCAGCATCCGTTTCGACGTTTTCGCACTCCGCTTTGGAGAAGCGCTCTGCCTCTCCGTTGCTCAGGGGATATCTCGGACTGGTGGTCTCCTGACGGAAGCCATATGACTGTGCAAACTCTGCAAACTCACGTGACACGAACTGTGGTCTATTGTTGGCCCGGGCCACGTCTTGTATGCCAAAACGGGCGATACATTCCTTGATTGCCCAAATGACAGCTGGTGCCGTGGTGGACTTATCGGAGGCCACTTCGGGAAACCTGGAATAATAATAAACAATCAGGACGTAATCACGCCCTTTCAATTAAACAGAACGATGCTGAGGTGCTGCCTTTGCCTGTCAGATGTAACCGTCGGCAACATAGGCTTGGATCGCTGAACTCTAGTCTCGGCGCACACTGCGACAACATGTGGTCCACATGCATGTTACAGTTAGGCCACCAAACAGTCTCCCTGGCGCGTTTTTGGCAACGGCGCTCTCCCCGATGCCCTTTATCTAATGGGGCGAGAATATCCTGGCGCAAGACTGATGGAATCACAAGCCGTGAGTCCAGCAGAAAGATGCCATTGTACACGCTCAGTCTGTCCCTCTCCTTCGAAAGCCCAGTGTCCTGCAGAGGAACCTTTGTTTTGTCGGACCATTCTTTCGTGCAGTAAGTCATGACTGCAGAACAAACACCATCTTGAGTTCGATGCCTGCGCAAATCCTCCATGCATCTTGCTGCCAGAGATGACAATCGCTTAAACACTTCCCTGATGAACAGCTCCAACGTCTCTACTATGGGGGTTGCCGGCACTTCAGAGGGCGCTCGTGACAAAGTGTCTGCCGTACGTCATACTTCCCAGGTACATATTTCAACACAAACTGATAGCACATCACTTTTATTCGCATTCGTTGTATGTGACGTGGCATGAGCTCTACGTCCTTGTTACCCAAAAATGTAACCAAAGGAAGATGGTCTGTCTCAATTTCGAAAGCGAGGCCACTAAGAAATGGATCGTATCGTGAAACAGCCCAAGTCATGGCGAGACATTCCTTCTCTGGCTGACTATAGCACACTACTGTGGAAGTGAGCGCTCTTGAAGCGTACGCAAGGGCCCGTCGATTGCCTTCAGGCTGGTCCTCTAGGAGTACTGCTCCCAGGTTGAGAAACTAGAATCGGCGGATACTAATGTGGAGTAGCAGAATTATATTTTGTCATGCACGTGTTGAAGCTCAGCAACAACATCAGTCGTGAGAAGGCAGCTTCTTGACTGGCACCCCAAGTCAAGGTTCTGTTCTTTTTCAAAAGGAACCTAAAGGGCTCTGTGACATTGGATAAAAGAGGTATGAAGTGCGCGACGTAATTGGCCATTCCAAATAACCTTCATACTCCACTCAGGTCAGCCGGTGGCGGCAGGTCCTTGACAGCGTTAACGTTCACACTCGGTAAGCAACAGTGCCTCTTTGTGTACACATGCTGCTAAAAACACTCGCAGTGCCATCTACAGATATGTGAGGTATAACGTCCCAAAAACCATATGATTATGAGAGACGCCTTAGAGGAGGGCTCCGAAGATTTTGACCACCTGGGATTCTTTAACGTGCACCCAAATCTGAGCCCACGGGCATGCAGTATTTCCGCCTCCATCGAAAAGGTAGCCGCCGCAGACGGGCTTTGATAACATGATCTGCGAGTCAGCAGCCGAGGAACTTGGCCACTAGAGCACCGCGGAGTGGCGCAAAGCGTGCGTAGGGAAGGTGACTGTGATATAAATTTATATCGAGAAAACGTTACGAAATGATTCTAAAGATATGTGTATATGCTTTTCGCACAACTATATGTTTCACATTCACATGTTTTACTTAACAAGTTACATACGCTTAAAGTGATGCCAAAAACTGCATGTGTATTACCAACACCAAAGGCAGGAACGTGATATGTTGTGCTTATGTTTTCAAAATCGGTAGCACTGGCTAGTGTGAGGTAGGCTAACTACAGTGGATTGAGCTTCAGTATACAGTTCACATTAACCCGACATGACACCTGTATCGTAGGAGTATATATTTCACATTTATAAAAACAGGCAGCTAGCGCTGAAACCACAAATCAAGTATGAGCAGCCTTACGCCTGCGTGGATTTTTTTCAAATTAGTTTAGACACCTGACGTGGCTACAACAGAGTACATGGTTGCCACGCAGAATTTTGGGGTTCGACTCCTGCTCAGTCCATGGTATTAAATGCGAAGCAGTTTTTAGCAAACTTCGGGGATTTTGAGCGTCTCTATCTATCTATCTATCTATCTATCTATCTATCTATCTATCTATCTATCTATCTATCTATCTATCTATCTATCTATCTATCTATCTATCTATCTATCTATCTATCTATCTATCTATCTATCTATCTATCTATCTATCTATCTATCTATCTATCTATCTATCTATCTATCTATCTATCTATCTATCTATCTATCTATCTATCTATCTATCTATCTATCTATCTATCTATCTATCTATCTATCTATCTATCTATCTATCTATCTATCTATCTATCTATCTATCTATCTTCTATCTATCTATCTATCTATCTATCTATCTATCTATCTATCTATCTATCTATCTATCTATCTATCTATCTATCTATCTATCTATCTGACCGACCGACCGACCGACCGACCGACCGACCGACCTAGCTCTAGCGCGCTGCTCGGGTGGTACGCGTCTCATTTGTCGTCATATCCCGCTAGCACCCGAGCTTGGGCTATATAGCTATAGAGGCGGAACTCCTAAAGCCATAGTTTTGTCTTTTAGCTCGGGGTACGTGACCGCCTAGTTCGATGACTGACTCAGCAGGTGTAGACAGATGGACAGATGGACGGACGGACGAACGAGCAGACGGACGAATGATTCACGGTTTACATATGAAACCCCCCGAAGCTTTGCCCCTCTCATCGTCATTCACTCCGTGGATATGCTGTGATTTTTTTAGCTGGACGGTATACTTCGCTAGTTAGGGCAGAACTTGCTATGACAAAGCTAACTACACAAAGTCATGGTAAGGCTAAGGTAATTAATTCACATCTTAAGAATACCGTGGTAATGAAGCCATGTAAAGCTAGAAATGGGCTATCTAAAGAATGCTAGTTGATGAGCAAACTAAACTATACTAATTAACGCGACGTTAGCAGAAAAATTAAAACAATGTTGATTAGCTCTTACTAATATGATGACAATTAGTATCCTCCTACGCAGGAATACTAATAATAGCTCCATACTTATCATGACCTTGCTAATTGTGCCCGAGATAATTGCTTTTTAGTTGAAGTCGTAATAATGAAGACTTGGCAGCATAATGTAATGATCGTTATGCCTCAGCCGATTAGTACAATAAAATTAAGACAGCGCTGATAGGGCCTTCATTCTGAAGCCGACCACGCATATTTGTAGACGATCAACTTAAAAGGCTGCAAGTGTATATGTTATCCCAAGCTCCAATATTGCTCCAGCCTTGCACAAGTAGTGTAAGCTCATCAAATTATTTATGTCAAAGAAACTGCCGCGTAGCGCTCACCGCATCAAACGCTTGACAGTCACACCGGCACCATCACAGTCACTAGTTCAACTCAGGCCTTGTCAGAATCAACGAGTTTGTATTCGAGTTCACGCGGCAATTAGTTTGACTCACAGACGCCCACCACGTTTGCTCTTGCCGAGAAGCAGTGCTCATGGAGAGTGGCATGATTATTCAATCAGCTTTATTGCGAAGACTATGCACACACGCACGCAGCGGTTGAAGTGATATCACCATGCGGCCGCGATGTCTCGATTACAATATCACCGCGCTCACGACGTATCTGATCACAGCCGCGTTGCCGCCATGATGCGAACGCCCCTGGTGACCACCCTTCCTTATAATTGGCTTCAATATTTGATAAAAGAGAAACGAGCAGTACGAAAGTGCTGCGTTAGCACCCTTGCTGCCTTTGAGAGTGCGAATTTCCATGCGGCAAGTGAAACGAAAGAACCTGTCCGTAAGAAGACAAACGCCCACGGACACGCCTGTGGGAGGTGCTTGTTGAGTTGGCAAAAACATAGCGCGACAATCATGCAGACGTCACTGCATTGTTAAAATGTTGACTGAGTGGTGGCGGGGACGTGATCGAACACGGTGTTTTTTTTTATAACTACCGTCTCACATGCGTTCCCGACGCCACGCGCGTTCCTGTAGTTAGTTTTATCGACATTGCTTTCCCGCGCTTTGAACTGTCTTTATGTCATGGCCACCGCGAGCGAGCTCGGAGTGAACTCGTCTGCCCGAGAAGTTTGTTGCATCCTGCATAGCACCCCAAGACATGGATAATGTCACAATACCGTCGCGTACGTCGTCACACACTTTCCACATACCAGTGGCACAAACCCGCGGGCGGGTATGTGTCCCTAGCCTGGGGGTATGTGGTAGTGATTGACAGTTTATACCTACCTATGAATGGTGGGAACACACACGGGTAATTTTCACGTGTAAGCGTTAAGGAAAAGCTACCATTCACAACGTTGACCAACCAAATGCAAATAATAAAAATCAGGGCCCCAACAGGAATTGAACATAAGCATTCTACGAGGCCATCAATCATTGTACCACAAAACCCCTCCAAGTCTCGATAAGGCTATAAGAAAATGGCCTATGCAGGCGGCGTAATGTTGGTGAAACGTCAATTGTGACAGCAATGGTGGCTATCCAATATTATAAACAGTACATATGTACTCCTATGATACCATCGTCTCGTCGGGTTTAAATTGTAATTAAGCGCCATTCATTGAAGTGGACTGTCGTAGCAGCATCCAGGCTATCATCCTCACGCGTGAAAGCGCTAAATATAGGCTCACCGTTTCTGGTATTGCTAATACGACGGTTGCTGTGGGAATCATTGCGAAAGTGTGAACAACCGGTTCAATAAAAATTAGCAGCGACTTAGCTTGGCTATCCCAGGATATACGTAGTGGGAGCTACTGATGGACGACCACGAACCATGGATGGGCGGACGGATTTATACGGACAGACCGACGGATGAAGAACCACGGATGGACGGAAGAACAGATTAATTAGTGAACGAACGGTCTCACAAGCGTAAAGCGTCAGCCCACTTGTGACACGCCACTCCCGGAGCTTCCAGGCCGCTGGCGGGCCAGCTGTGAGCCGTGTGATGTCACTGCTACTTGCGCTTGCGGAAAACTGCTCACCGTGATTTACACAAAACTACGCAAGCACAGCCATGGTGACTTACGCTTGAAAACATATGCGGCTGTTCAACACATCTCTGTGTGCGCAACAATCTTATATATATTTAGCATGACTACGCATCGTTTCCCTCCGTAAGGCAACACAACAGTATCACTTTTGCTAGACATGCTTGGCGTAATCTCGATTCTTAAGGTGCGTGGGATCTGCCGAATTTTTCGCTGGAAAAATGCCAACAAGCCCCCCCCCCTTAAAAAAACTCGACAAGCGTTGGGAAATTCTACAAGCCACTCCGCGAAAGAAGCCCAAACTTGATTTTTACTGGTGCAGCTGGCAACTTTGTTTGAAATCCTTCGTACCGTTTTCGCCGTGTTTTTGGAGCAGTAACTTGTGCCAATGTGATATTCAGGACACCCTTACGCAAAATAAGTGTGTGCTAGTGAAGCAGCAGCTGTAGTCATGACCAGGTGATGTCATTCTCTCCATATGCCTGATCAAATATGTTCTTTTTTTAAATATGGCGATGATTAAATATGGCGGTGTCGATGATTATATATGATTAAATAAGGCGATGAATAAATACGGTGAATAAATATGGCGATGTTAAATATGAAATAAATATGATTAAATATGGCGATGTGGCTTCGCGCTACGCTGCTCTTTAAGCAGTCGCGAAACCGAATTTCTGGCTTGGCCATCGTAATTTGCCAGGGAGAAATAAATAAGCGCCACGTAAGTTGCCGTTGGTGCACGTTAAACAACTACTTGTGCCAGCTTCAATAAACAGTCCTTCAATGACGTGTGCTACTCAATCAGCACGTGGTATTCAGTGCTTTACGTTAAAAACACCAGATGGGTAAAATTTCCGGAGCACTCTACTACATCGTCTCGGTGATCGTATGGTGGTTTACCGTTTAGTACGTGATACCCCAGATATAATTTTTATTTTGGGCTAAACGCCACGGAGATTTGTTTTTATTGAGAGCTAAGTCTTGCTGCTTAACTGCATTCCATCAGAACTCTAGCCTTCGGTGTCTAGTCCCGAAAAAACCTACTGATGTCAGAGGGCGTGAATCTGGGGCTTAAAAGGTCAAAAAGCTAGTGGGTCTTGCAGATTTTGTACAGCTTCTAATCAATGACGCAGCGTATGCTATTAATAATTGAATATCTAACGCACTGAATAGCTCATGATAATGCATCGCCGAATGGCGATAACATTGAAACATGTCTGGAAAGCCTGAGGATAAACACACTTACGAACATAAAGGTGTAAAGACGGCCTCTGGTGTCCTACTTTTCCTAGGGAAACATTGTTATGATCAGCTTGCCAGCAATACATTGAAACGGACACCAAAGAGTGAAGCAAGGTCATTGCACGGAGGAACTGGAGATTCTAATATATGACGCCGACAGTGAAACCACGCTAGTCGTATAACGAGCCACTGCGTGAAACAATACCTCACCCACAAGTCACGTATGTTAGAAGCTGATAAATTGGGTGCGCCGTAAATCATTCGTGCTTATATTAATACTCGCACTGCCTTTCTTTTTAGTGGCAAGCAACTATTGTGCCCCTAAATTTTTTGTCTGAATCATTGAAGTGAGCTCCTGGACGTCTTCGTGACAAATTGTGATGTCTTTTTTTTTATCTGACCAAGCAAGCACTTCATTAGTCTGGCCTTCTGATGAAAGCAATTCTGTGCTACCATTTCAGGCAAGGCTTCATTTTATGTATAGAGCTCCGTCTTAATGGTCGCGTTGGTACCGTATTTAATTTTCCTTAGCATACGTAGGCAAATCTTTATTACTTATGCTTATCGTCGAGAGGTGGGTGAGCTGCAAATCATGCATGTTGCAAAAAATGATCGCGAACCAGACTGATCAAAAGAATGGAAGGTCGCCGTACGAGCATTGCGCTTGTACTGTCTTAGTCTTATGCTCCGCCTTGTTCACGCTCATATTTTGAAAAAAAATCATAAGCTTAAAAAACTTTTTTTTCTCGTTTTCTCCGATTCTGTGTAGCTTGGTTTTTGGTATATTCATTTGCAAGAGTTTCGCGAGTCCCTTGTTGAATAAATATTTTTAGATCTGAATATTAAACTCAATTCTGAAGATCGCTCGTTCACTTTTGTTTGCTTCGTCGTGCCCAGTCAGCGACTCAGCCCTCGTCAAGGCTGAGCCTCTATCGAAAGCTGTCACTCCTCCTGCAATAGGTAACTGAGGTTAAGGAGTGTTGTGAGGGTGAAGAGGAGAAAAAAAAGAAGTGGAGACCATGTAGTATAACATATTCTAGTATAGTACAGGAAGGTACGGTCAAAGCGAAGGCGGGTGTTGTGATGGTGACGAGGAGAGAGAAATATAAAGAAATTGTGGGATGCCATGTCAATAGAAGAGCGCATTCCAACCTAAAGCATAACGACTGTTCAATAACGTGGCAGCAGCGGGGCAAGCTCGCCGGCGCTGCGCTGAAACAGTTAGAGAAGGAAAAGATGAAACCGAGCTTGGCAGCTTCAGTTTGCAGCCCCCAGTTGTGACGCACGTAAGTCTCTGGTGTAGCTGCGGTGGCGCTGTCCCTTATCGGAAGCGTTTTGCAGGAAAAGGCCGTTTCACGCCAGTCTAACCAGCCACGAGACGGAGACTGCGCAGGGAGGTGCACATTGGTCGCAACACAAAAAAAAACGACAGAAAAAAAGGTATAGAGACAGTGTAAGAATTAGTGTGACAAGAAAAGTGAAAGATAGACATAGAAAAGATATAAAAAAGGGGTGAGCATAGCTATGTACAGAAGAGTATAGAAAGGGATGCAAATCACAAAATGTCAGAGAGTAAAAGCCCAACAAAGCCAGGACAAGCTAGGAAGCCATCAGCTCTGCTGCAACCCAGCCGTTTGCTACTTTATGAAAGCTGTGCAGGTACTTTTTGAAGCACGAAAAGGTTGATTTGCAGCTAAACAAAAGCCAACATGCGCGTGCACCCAGATTCTCAGGTCTAGTAGGCGGTTCACTTAGAAACAGGAGTGCAAAGTGACGTGTAGGCGCTCATATTTATACAGATATATCGTGTCAGAATCGTATGTTTAGGCAACCCCTAAAACACTGGCCAGCACTTTTTACTGCTATTGAAATATTAAAACCATTCAAAATAATATTTAAAATTACCCAAAATCGCAATTGACATGTCTATAAAACTAGAAACACTTTAACAGCTCCATTGCTAAGTTCATGGCACGATATTGTCTCGCAGGTTAAAATTGCTAGGTACCTTATTCAATTCAACATTGATAATCGATTGA
>WOVY01001986.1:0-227500 GCA_013436015.1 Rhipicephalus annulatus | reverse complement strand
TTCTCACCTTTATTGCGAGGACGCGTAGCCATAACCTTGAGCATTCAAAATGACATAAATGATGGCTGTGAAAGGGGGTAGTGAGTGTAGTTGGCACCGCTATTTATATTATTAGGCGATCACCTTATTTGCCTTCTCTGCTATGCGTTATTACAGGTGCGTAGAAATATCGTCACCATCATTACACACATTCATGTAGCTATAGAGCGTCTATGTATGCCATTGCGCATTTCTTAGCCCGAAGGATTCGTTAGGCAAACTGGATTCCCTCCAATGTATCTGCAAAGAGCTCGCTTTGCCGTCGCTGCGCCACGGTGCAATATTAAACACCGGATGTTTGCTCGGAAGGGCCCTATGCGCGCATTTCTTATTCGCTCTTGATCCCGCGTGCTAGGGAGAGGCAATAATTTGCTCTTTCTTTTTTTTACTTCTAAGGAGAGTGACCGCGAGACCGACTCGTACGCCCTTTGTACGTCACTTTTCTTGATATATACATTTGTATATTGACTATGCTAAAACGACAGGTTCAACCAGTTCATAATACGGTGAAAAGGGAAGCTGATTGGATAGGAGGAGCAATACCGTGAAATAGAAATGCTAGCGAACAATTAGGCGTCAAAACAAAGGATTGCACATGTGAGTGCTGCAATAGGGATGGCAAGATGATCAGTCTTTTCGAAATGCTCTTGAATCACCAAAGTGCATTAGGGCTATAATGATGAGGATGATGATGATGATGACGATGATGATAATTTTGTGCTTTGTGGCGCAAATGCCATTTGATGGCCACAGAGCACCAGTTCATTGGACAAGAGCTGTGGACAATGATAGGGATTAGCGGCAGTATAAGGGTCTTAAAGTTCCTTGCGCTAAGGCGGGTAAAATCATAAAAGTATTAAAATCATGACCATGCCATGAAAAGTATGTGATGTTAATGGATGACGAAAGTTTGTGATAATAAAAATCATGGTGGAGATGTATGGCAATACCACAAGTGCCTCGATCGTTCACAATCTTGAGTCAAAGGGCCGTGAGGCAAGTGCTTTGTTGAGTGTATGTCGTAACACGACCTCTATGGCGAGGTCGTGTTACGGAATGCCCGGGTATATCACAGGAAAATTACGGAGTTTTTTCAGAAAATCCAACAGCGACTTATGTGTGAAAAGTGGTTCCTCACAGAAGAACGGTGCTTGATGAAGTGGAATCTGTCGTCGGTAGGGTAATGGAAAGTGTTGTTTTCTGAGGGTGTCTAATGGTTTACGCTTGACTGGAATGTTAAGTATGGTTAGTGCTTCTCCACATCTAGCGCACAACAGCAGATCGTCCTCAGACAAAAGAGATAAATGTGTAGTCTATGTATGTCCTATCCTTAACTTTTTAAGTAATATTATCTGTGTGACGTGATTTTTATAGTGGTGGATAATGACCAAGTTGCGGCTTGATGACAAGCAAATTATTATCTGTGTGTGTGTCCCATGCGCTCTGCTAATAATCCCTTAGCTTTCGCTTTAGAAAAGGTTTCAAGGCGAGTGCAGAAAGTGGTATCGATGCATTGGAAGTGGTTTTGTTGGAGGACCCATCTAGCTGGTCCACCAGAACGCAGCCTTGAATTTTGCGGTATCCTGGCACCCAGCAGACTACAACATGCTGCTTAGAGGAGTAGACTGTACATAAGAGTGAATAGAGCGAGACGAGAACAGGGTTTTTGGTACTTCCTATGAGTTTTCAGAGCTTTTACTACACTTGGAGAATCTGCCTTCTATCGTTTTATTTGTTTATTGTGTTTACCGACCGCAAGTATCGCATAAGCTTCGCCGGTGAAAATGCTTGTATCACAGTGCAGAAATCCGGCTTCTGAAAAGGATGGGCCGACTGCTGTGCAATGGACTTTGAAGCACTCATAAAGAACTCAGGACATGTGTAATCCTGTTGTAGTTCTAGAAGTATATCTGAACCTGTGCAATTGGTGCACACTTCATAACCTCCGAGAAAGACACGCCACAATATATCGCCTGCCACTGCCATGGTAGCAGACATAGTGCGAGGGCCATCAAACGGTGTTCAAGTGGCACACCGGTTTCCTTCATTAGGCCTCTCAAACGGAGTGAGTAGGGCTGTTTCATAGAAGGTTGTTTCTCAGACGTAGCAAGGCTCGACATGTCATTGATTGTGGAATGTGAAGGATGTTCGTTGTCTGCGTTCAATTTAAGATAATATGTACATTTCTGTAGGTGGAGCGGCTATTCGTTAGATTCCACGTGCAACTTTTCACGGGGCTAGTGCGAAAAGCTGCGGTAGAGAGGCGGTTGCCTAGATAATGAACAGGGCCAAGTATTTCAAGGGCAGTAGGGGTGGCAGACAGATATGCTATTGTCCCATAGTCTAGGCGAGTAAGTACGAGGCTTTTATACAGATTCGTTGTACACTTCTTGTCACTTCCCCTCGTAGCGTGTGACAACACTTTTACAACACTCATGGTTTTTATGCACCTTTTCAAATACTTATCGCGTGGTATGAAGGTAAGCTTAGGGTCCAAGGTTAGACCTAGAAATTTGTGTTTGGTATCACCGCAAAGACGTTGCCCATGTAGGTAAATATTGGTTTCGGAATGAATGCCTGTCTTGCTAACGAACAACACACACGTGCTTTTCTGTGCGTTGAATCAGAACCCATTTTCTTTTGCCCTTTTGGCGACTTTGTTCAAACTAAGCTGAACCTTTCGCTCACACATGACCAGATTACAAGAATGAAAACCAAGCTGGAAGTCTTCAACATACGTACAATAAAACATATTGCGAGAAATAGACAAGCGCAAAAGATTCATTTAGAGAATAAAAAGTGTGCAACTAAGTACACCACCTTGTGGCACGCCTGTTTTCGGACAAATGTTTGAAAAAGAACGCTGCCCACTTGAACACTGAATTTCCAGTTTGACAAGGAACATTTGAATACAGTAAACATTCTGCACACTCGCCAAGTTGGGACATGTTTTTGAGTATTCCAAAGCACCATGTTGTATGATATGCCTTTTCGATATTGAGGAACACATTAGGAAGTATTGCTTGTGGCCGAAAGCGTCTCTGAACTGTGCTCGGTACGAACAAGGTGGTCGGTGGTGGATCTATTTTCTTAAAACCCGCACCAGAATTGGTAGAGCAAACTGTTTGTTTCAAGGAAATGTACAAGTCGGAAGTTTATCAGTTTTTCAAATTTTTCAAAACGTTTACGCAGGCAGCTTGCAAGTGCAATCACCCTATAACTCGAAACTGAAGAAGGGTCCTTGGTTTGTTTCAGAATTAGAATAACAAGAGCTTTTTTCCAGGAAGTAGGAATGGCGCCAGAGAACCAGATAGCCTTGTACAAGCAAAGTTTTTGTGTTTCAATTGGTAGGGTTATTATTCTTTCATACACCACTCGGTTTGAACCTGGGGCGAAATTACCGCAGGAGTTTAGTGATGTTTGTAGCTAAGCTAAGCTGCGGCGGCTGCATTTCCGATGGAGGCGGAAATGTTGTAGGCCCGTGTGCTCAGATTTGGGTGCACGTTAAAGAACCCCAGGTGGTCTAAATTTCCGGAGCCCTCCACTACGGCATCTCTCATAATCATATAGTGGTTTTGGGACGTTAAACCCCACATATCAATCAATCAAGCTAAGCTAAGCTGAAAGCTTGGCTATATGCCTCGTCCCTAGTACATTTCTGTTCAAGTTTCTGCTTTTTAATTCTTTTTCTTTATTTTTGAAAGCATCAGTATAGTGTGATGAGCTGGACAACTGTTCGAAATGTGCACCGAGGAAGTTTGTATGATCTCACAAGGTATCAACCTGCGTGTTTACGAGTGGGAGTGAGTGTATTTCAGTCTTTCTGCTACCCTACCAACCGTGTTCTAGATTTTAGCCTCCTGTGTTTAAGAACTGATTCCTGAAAAAAATCATCGGTCAGTTTTCTCTTCTGGCCTGCCGACGCGTTTTCCTGCCTTGAGTCTTCATTTTCTTAATGCTGTCAAGATTTTCGGCTGTTGGTGAGTTCCCAAGCAACCTCCATGCTTTGTTTTGCTGTTTGCGCTCGTTTCGGCATTCAGAGTTCCAACAATGCACACGTTTTTTAAGGTGTCCACTCGTTTGTGGAATGCATTTTGTTGCAGCATCAATCAAAAACGCTGTGAAGTAGTTGACAGCAGCATCAATGCTCAAAGTAAACATATCATTCTACCTTAAAGAGCGATGGTATAGAAGTGTTCCTTGTCGGCTTTGTTAATGAGCCATTTGGGAACTCGTGGTAGACACTCAGTTCCTGTAGTTGTGCTCAAAACTACAGTAAAGTGGTCACTTACGTAGGAAACACTGTTGACTTTCCACTGGTGTAGAGGCACAAGGGATGAATGTACTATGCTTATGTGTATGAAGAAAAGGGTATTATTAGCGAGATTACAATAGGTTGGTTCTTTTCAATTCAGAAAACGCGCTGGATGAGAGAAGGAACTGTTCAATTAGCCTACCTTGCGCGTTTCAACGTGAATCCCTTCATAGCCCGCTATGGGCATTCAAGTCTCCAAGGAGAACATAATGCTCCAGAACTTCGTCTATTAAGGACTTGAAGTCATTTTTTTTTGTAGGTGATAGCTCGGAAGTACGTGAAGAGAACGAATTGTGATCAGTTTGTTCAAAAGCCCAGCTCGAGCAGCCACTGCCTCAAAAGTTGATTGGAGTTGAAAGTGTGTGCATGCAATTCCTTGATTCACTATAATAACAACACCTGCGGATGATGTCACGGCATCATCGCGGTCCTTTCAAAAAACTGCGTTTTTACGCAAAAACTTGGTGTGTTTTAAGTTAGGTGTTTTTCTTGCACACACAGTACTTTTGGTGATTGTTAGTGTAATAGTTCTTGGACACCATGAAGGTTCCTGAAAAGGGCCGTGTCGTTCTATTGTATAAATTGAGTGTTCATGGTGAAAGTAAAGCTGTGTACAAAAAGCGAGTGGCTGTTTGGGCAGGAAGTTTGAATTAGAGTAACAGGGCCGTCACTAGGCCCCGTTATCTGCTTTTTTGTTTTCTTAACGCAATCTAAGGAGCCTCGTTTTCTATCGGCATCAAGGATACCGACGTATCCATCTCCTCCTCGCAGGCACTGGATGCCCGCACGTGCGACCTGGTAGTTCAAATTTCAGGCCTCGCTTGGTGAGGTGAGGCATTGAGACTGTTGCGACGCGCACCTCCGACGATGTTACGAAGAGCGCTACGAATCTCACCGCTGCAACCACTGTTTCGAAAGACGGCGACGCCAACACGGTCGCGAAGGCACCACTACTTCGAACTCCACCGAGAAGGTCACCAGCCGTTTGGTAGCGTAGGTGTCTCAGCTCGCGACTGCTTCTGCGCAGAGCTGATAGACGAGCGGACGAGACGACGGTGAGTTAAACAAAGTTTATGAACAGCATATATACAGAGGCGTTACAAATTCGGCTCTGGGGCCGACAGCTTAGAGACCCGAAGAGCCGAGCTCTCCTCGCTAACACATTGGTCTGCTTTCAAATAGGTCTGCTCTCGGAATAGGTCTGCTCTCTGACACACAGCTCAACTCTCTATCACATAGCTGTCTTCTTTGACACACATGTCTACTCCTAAATAGGTCTGCTGCTCGCTACGCGCCGCAGGGCTTCCTTTATATGCACCGGGTGGATTCTTTGAGAAACCAAATGTCCAACCAGAAGCGCCGCTGGTCGTGAGGTCAGATTCCTCCAATGGGGTCGCCGCTGGGCCACGTCATTCTTTCTCATCGAATCTGGAGAGGCTGCGCTGCAGGTGGCTGCACCCAAGGACGAGTTACGTCGCCAGACATTGCGTCAGACCCGCCAGACAGGAAGGCGCCAGTTGCTTGCTCGACGGGCTCGCTGGCTGAGGTGCGTGCGCGGCAGAGAGGCACCGCCGCGTGTTGACGCCATTGAGTTGTTCATCGCGTCAGGCGGGCTCGCGTGCTGGCCTTGACACAGATTTCCTTTTTCTGAGGCATGGACGTTCGCTGCGGACTCACAGGCATAACAGCACCCCCGCCACCAAAGAATGCACCGAAAAGACGAGCTGCTTCCACGAGGCTTGGATGTCAGGCGCGCTCGTTCGCCAGTTCCCTCCAGGTTCGCCTCCAGGATCATGGGGAGAATGCAGCTCCAGACTCCGTTCCGGAAGCACATCCCCATCTTGAGGACGGATCCCAGCTCCACTGGCTTGCCGCCACAACTTGATAACCAGCTTCGCTCGTCTCTTCTGACGATCTTTGGTTTCAGCACTTGTCAATCGTTCTGCAACTTGTCAAGAACGGTTCGACAGCAGAC
The DNA here is from genome assembly GCA_013436015.1 of Rhipicephalus annulatus. NCBI lineage: Eukaryota > Metazoa > Arthropoda > Arachnida > Ixodida > Ixodidae > Rhipicephalus > Rhipicephalus annulatus. The sequence continues at coordinate 221,171 of WOVY01001986.1, read as the reverse complement.
AACACACGACACAAGCAAGTGCCCTCGGTAACCCGACAAAACACTAGATAAAGTATATTACAACACATACCTAGCTACGTGTCTATAGGAATTTCGTTCCCTCTACATCAAGAGGCACATGTGGGACACAAGACTCTTAAAATGACAACTCAAATTTTTACACGCAAAATACCCTAACGAAATAGAATAAGGTTGCCTCCTTGAGCTCATTCTGGACGAGAGCGCTCAGCTAAGACCGCAATGAGGACAAAATTTTGCTCCAAATCGTTTGCGAGAAATCGAAAGGTGGAGAAGGTACTAAATAAACGCACGGCTCAATGCGTCTGCATTAGCCTTTAGCTTTCCTTTTTTTAAGCGAACGTCTAAGTTGAGCTGTTGGAGCATCATGCTCCATCTCAGTAACCGGCCACTTTTAGGCGACGATACCTATGCGGTACCAACAGCTGCTGATACTGGCGACGTTGCACGGGAGAACAACGATACGGCTTGCTAGGGATTGGCTCCTCACAAGTTAGCTTGATATCATGTTCGATCACCATCGTGTTTCCGAGACGGTCCGAACGCACGTCTCCAATCTCGGAAACAATCATTCTCGGGTCCTCCTTTTGTACTTCACTTAACCTAGGCTCTAGGTTCAACTGCTCCAAGATTACCTCCGATCCCCTTTTGATTACATCACCAGAACTCAAAACTTCTGCTTCCTCTTTCTCTGAAGCATTCAACAGCAGATTTACGACCGCTTGACGTAGAACGTATGGTTTCATCAAGTTGTAAATTTTGTTTGGCCGCCTTCCTAATTTCACTTCATAATTTGTGTCAGAAAGCTTCATGGCAACCTTCCACTTGTCCGTGGATTTCCCCGCTCTCTGACAAGTGTGGCATGAGCGTACAAAGTCTTCGATATCCTTCCAGCATTTCGGCCAATAAAACTCAAGGGAAACTCTAGCCTTGGTCTTTTTTATGCCGAGATGCCCTGCCCAAGCGTTTTCATGCGCCACTTCCAATAGTCGGCGACGATACTTTTGTGGCACCAAGAACTGCTCATACTTGCGACCTTGCGCATTTGTGTAGCTCCGATGCAAAAGCACTGCTTTTTCAAAAAAAGAAACATTCCTTTTATTTTTCCGAAGTTTACGGTTTCCATTAGCGCTTTTATCGAGAGGTCCTCACGCTGCTCTCGAATGAGCGTTTCTCGATCAACCCTCGACAGCTTACTCCAACTCTCCGCTACCGGCGAGAGCGTTTTACCCCTCTCGCTCTCACTCAATGGCGCCATGTCGTCTCCCCCTGCTACGCATACCGCGCCGGTCGCTTCAGCGACGGGCCGCTCACGTGACTGCTCACATGACTCTCGCGGAAAATTTCCTCTCTGAGGTTCCGTCGACGCGCCGACAAGGTCACTTGAGAGTTCACCGCATTGAACAAGATCAAGATCCTGCGATAGCTTCCGCGATTGCGATCGCGTGAGGGCCATGTACGCTAAGTTGAAGAACAACGATTTACCCTGCTCTTTGAGAAGCTGCTCTGAGTTGTTAGAGAAAAGATAAGGAAAACTATCGGGAAGCGCGACAGACACAGCCACTTCGGTGTGAAGCTTACCGAACGGGCCTTCAATGACAACCGTAGCGATTGGTAAGCAAGCACTCTGCTCTTCGGCGACTTGCCTAATCCACCCGCATTCACCTGTAATGTCATCCGGAGACATCAATAAAGGATGGACAACGTCCATGGTTGCCGCTGAGTCACGAAGTGCCCGACACGTTTTCCCTATCAAACTAATTTTTTGGATATACGGCTCTAACAACCGCATGTTCTTTTCTGATTGTCGGATTGTTGCGAAAGCAAACTTTTGATTACAGTTTATCGCGATGTGCCCTTCCCTTTTGCAGTTGTAGCAGATTCGCGGCTTCCGTTTGTTTTCCGATTCGCGGATAGTTGCAAACTTTTGCTTACAGTTTTTCGCGATGCGCCCTTCCTTTCTGCAGTTGTAGCAGATTTGCGGCTTCCATTGATCAGGTTTCTTTGAAAAGCCCTTTTTCCTTTCATCCTTTTCAACGCGCACTGCCCTGCTATGCAACTTTCAGCGAGTATAATACTCTTCAGCTAAACCTGCTGCCTTGTTTAGCTGTACTTCACCAAGTTTGTCCTGCAGCCAAAGTTTGACATCCTCCTCAATGCAGCGGTAGAATTGCTCCAATGCAACGCATTCCGCCACTTTATCGCGGTCGTCATAAACACCTTCACCCTTGAGTCATTCAATTAAATCAGCTTTAAGACGAAACGCGAAGTCAACGTGTGCTCATTCCCCTTTTTAGCATACCGGAACCTTTGCCTGAAAGCCTCGGGTGACAACTTATAACGTCTCAAGAGCACTTCCTTAACCTCGTCATAGCTCTCAAACGCTTCCCTCGACAAGCAAGTTATCGCGTCGGACACTTCGCCGGGAACAAGAGCTAACAGGTTCTGCGCCCAAAGAGACCGCTGCAAAGCGTTTTGCTCACAGACGTGTTCAAACTTGACGAGATGCTTCGCCATGTCCTCGCCTACTACGAACGGTGGCAGTTGGTCCCGAATTCTATAACCGCTGACCTGAATCGTCGGAGAAGCTACGCTAGGCGCCTGCAAACACTGTAGGATTGCCAATTCTATTCGTTTCAACTGGAGGCGTACCTGTCTCTCGGCCTCCTCGCGCTCGCGACGTTCGCGCCTTTCAGCTTCTTCACGTTCGCGAACTTCTCGCCTTTCAGCTTCTTCACGTTCGCGAACTTCTCGCCTTTCAGCTTCTTCACGTTCGCGACCTTCTACTTCTCGCCTTTCAGCCTCCTCGCGGCGTACTTTGATATCCTCCCAGGCCTCATCGACTTCCTCAGCTTACACTCCTTCATTTCTCATGATTTCAAGAATCGCTTGCTTTCGTTTCGCACGGCCCAAAGTAATGCCAAGTTCCTCACAAATTTCGATGAGTTCCTTCACTTTAAGGTTCTCCATCGTTCACCCTAGCCTCTTGCTGTTTGCCTCTGTTAAATATTTACTTGCCGTACCCACTATAAGTCTACTAGCAAAACGCGCAAGCAATTTTTAACACTCCCGTGTTTACCCCCTCCACATTAACTTTGGTTTCAAAGCACTCTGACTTTGCTTGAAACAATTATAGCTCTCTCTAATGCTTCACACAGTCATTCTCTAAACTACTACAACCTGAGCTAGAGTAGTCTGGTGAACTGAGGGGAAAACATCAGGCACTCACCGCATCGATGTCGCTGACGCCGGCCAATCCCGCAGCTGCCAACCACTGTTGCGACACGCACCTGCGACGACGTTACGAAGGGCGCAACGAATCTCACCACTGCAACAACTCTTTCGAAAGACGGCGACGCCAACACGGTGCCGAAGGCGCCACTGCTTCGAACTCCGCCCGGAACGTCACCAGCCGTTTGGTAGCGTAGGTGTCTCAGCTCGCGACTGCTTCTGCGCAGAGCTGAAAGACGAGCGGACGAGACGACGGTGAGTTAAACAAGGTTTATGTACAGCATATATACTGAGGCGTTACAAATTCGGCTATGGGGCCGACAGCTTAGAGACCCGAAGAGCCGAGCTCTCCTCGCTAACACATAGGTCTGCTCTCAAATAGGTCTGCTCTCTGACACACAGCTCAACTCTCTATCACATAGCTCTCTTCTCTGACACACATGTCTACTCCCAAATAGGTCTGCTGCTCGCGATGCACCGCAGGGCTTCTTTCATATGCACTGGGTGGATTCTTTGAGAAACCAAATGTCGAACCAGAAGCGCCGCTGGTCGTGAGGTCAGATTCCTCCAATGGGGTCGCCGCTGGGCCGCATCATTCTTTCTCATCGAATCTGGAAAGGCTGCGCTGCAGGTGGCTGCACCCAAGGACGAGTGACGTCGCCACGCATTGCGTCAGACTGGCCAGACAGGAAGGCGCCGGTTGCTTGCTCGACAGGCTCGATGGGTGAGGTGCGTGCGCGGCAGAGAGGCACCGCCGCGTGTTGACGCCGTTGAGTTGTTCATCGCGTCAGGCGGGCTCGCGTGCTGGCCTTGACACAGATTTCCTTTTTCCGAGGCATGGACGTTCGCTGCGGACTCGCTGGCATAATAAGACCTTAAAACTCTGGGGTCTCCGATCTTGGTTCGTGAGTAGGTGGAGTAGGCCGGACTACTACTGTCTCCTTGGGGGCAGGTGCCACAGCTGATGGCTCGCTATGCGTGGGCCAAAAGCATGGAGGAAGGTAAAACTGAGGAGAGGCCCTATCCTATCCCAATACATTGCGAGAAGTGTGGCAAAAATGATGTCAAACTTATGGGGCGAAAAACCGTCATGAGGCAAACAAAACAGTAAACGCTCCGCGGCGTGCTCTCAGCGCCAGTTCACTTCTGCGCGAAGTTATAGCTTCGGCGTAAACATAACGCGTTTTGTTGTTTTTGCATGCAGTAAAATGTTGCTGCGAGCACATTTTTCTGAGACTGTCCCTGCATGGCAGGCCTGAGAGCGGCGCGCTGAAGTACTTCGTGGAGTGTTTTTGTGCAACAGCACAGAGCACCGGTTCATGTCGTAACCGAAATCATTCAGCCCCTTTATCATAGTTTCCAAACTCACCAAGCAGTGACTTACGCGTTCTTCTTGCCGTTAGGTCTTTCTTTTTTGTTTGCCAGATTTACCAAATTACGTGCCGATGAGCAGTTCTTTGCTCGTACATAGTGTTAGTGTGGCAATGCACAATTTTTAGAGCTTGCTTCGTAGCTATTTTGTGCAACGCCAGCCCAGTGCTTGGCGTACGTTACGTCGCTAAGAAGGCACCACTGTATTGTTTACGTGATCGTGCACGTAAAGTGTATAATTCCAGTGCGCACTCAACACGCAGCGAGCACACACCGTACAATACATACACATTTAGTCTGACAACATTAAAAGTTTTTGTCGTTTCGTATGAACGACACTACCTCTACAAACGTGACACAATGTCAAAAACACTAAAAACGGAAGTTCGCGTGTGTTGTAAGTTGATACAATGGATAAGAACCAACGGAGCGTACAGCTGAGAGCCGCATGCAAATACCATGCATTGGTGATTAACAGTGATGCAAACATACGTAAAAAGTGCCACCAGCTACACCCGGCGGTGCACGCGATTCGCACCGAGTATACACTACAGCTGGGCATCGCACAGCTTTCCTAAAAAAACACGCAAAAGAAACAGTACGCAAAACAAGCAGCCTCCGGCGCCGCTTCCAATGCCGCCGAAGCAGCTGCTCGCCGGAAATCGCGATATGTTTATCTGCTTTTCCGCTAGGAGGTAGTGCGGCTGTTTGCGATGCGGCGGCTTCACGAAAATGACGTCATGGCTTCCCCTATATGTTTCCTTCCTCCATGTCCGAAGGACTGGCGAGGGCTGGTTCAACGCTGCCCCCTTATGCCCCACGTCAGCGTCGGTAGGGCAATAAATTGGCGAATTTATTCTTCTTGCTTCTTTAAACGAGATATTCTCCCTCACCTTCAACGTGACAATCTATTTTTTCCATAAGAAACAGGACCGTGAGTAGGCAGCATCATCATCACAGTTCAAAGAATGCGCTGGTTGTTTGCAGGTCTCAGACTTGTGTCCAGAAACTTCACATTCAGTACAGGTTTGCCGACCACGACAGCTTTGCTCGCTTTGGCCATATTTCTGACATAGGAAGCAACGGCGATGGTTGAGAATGTATGGGCGAAGACGAAGCTTTGCGGTCCTAGTTACGAGCGTCTCTGTAAGAATGGTGGAGTCAAACGTAATGATGATGTTATTAGTTGGGGTATCTTTGCCATTTCGCTTCATAAGAATTATCTTGACATTGGCTACATTCTCATCTTTACATCCGTCAAGAAGTTTTGCATCTGTTCAGTTAGCTAGATCTTTCTCCGATACAACTCCTCGGACAGTGTTCATTGAATGGTGTGCCGTTAAAGTGATGGGGACATCACCAAAGGTCTTTAAGTTGAATAGTCTTTCATAGGGTTCTTTTTCCCGGATTTCAATAAGGAGATCTCCACTAGCCATTTTTGTAGCTTTGTAATCTGTTCCAAGTGTGTTTATCAGGCACCATAAAACTAGGAACGGGGAGAGTTTTCTGACTGGCTTTGTAGGTGCGCACTATGAATTGCATGGTTGCCTGGGAAGTGGTCCTTGTTGAGTTGAAAAGGTTGAAATGTTGCTTCAGTGCGCACCCTCTTCTGGGAGCGACCATTGGAGAGTTGAAAGGTTTTCCAATAAAATATGGATATTGTTTGGTAGCGGTGGCAGCCATCCACCACCGATCCCAACGAGGGGACGCTGCAAGGCACAAAAACATAATTTGCATACGCCGACTGTACACGCCCACTATAACCTCATGTGGCTCATCCCAAGGTGGGGTGAACACACGAAGTTAGCCCTTGCCACCAGGAAGAATCAGAAGTAAACAGAAGAGAGAAGTAGACAGGACAGATAAAAAGTGAGAGATAAAGATGTGTAGGGGGAGATAGGAAAACGCGATTGCCGATTTCCCCTGTCCCGTCTACGTGAAGCCGGGGCTAAAGGGGTGTGTTGCCTCTGCCGGAGGGGGAGGGCGTGCCTTAAACGTCCGACCACTCAGCGTCAGCTCAACCCCCAGGATCCCCTTTTCCCCAAACATGGAAATGCCATGCACGGCTAAGCGTGGGAGAATGTCGAAATTCCCCCGTGATTACGGGTCCATGGCGTCGTACACACCAAACTCCTGCTTGCGCAGACGCCCCTAAGGAGAAATTCATTAGCGCTAAACTGCAAAATGGAACTTTGTAAAAGCAATGTATAGACATGTAGCTTAACATCCCAACTCCATTAGAAAAATATCACATTTGTGGCGAAAGGGTCGGCGTCACTTCTGCGCCTGCGCGTCGCGGCGATGCCTTCAAACACGGGCGCCGTCAATAAGAACACTCTCGCCAGGAAGAAGCAAGAAAACTGTGTGTGTGCCCCGATTCAGTGGTAGTCGTTGTAGAACCTTCTGTGCGCGGAACATTAACGTTATGTTATCCCACATCTGGTGACCCGGAAAACGAACATACCGCACCCGCCATGGCCGACTAGGAAACCCTTGCTGCCCTTCAACAACAAGTACAGCAACTGCAACAACAACTGCAGGCCCAGCAGCAAGTGATCTAGAACCAAGAGCAGCAGCTCCGGGAACAGCAGCAGTGCAATGAAAATGAAGCACTCTCGTCCGACGACCGTGCACGAGCCCACTTGTGTCACGCCACCCAAAACTTTGCTCCAGCGGTCTCTGCCACCTCGGGTGCCTCCATTGCTGCGGCCTGCCAACAACACAGACGTTTGTCGCGTCGCCGTCTAACTTCCGCTGTTTTGGACAGAGGCGCCTGATGGAGCAAAGTTTCGATCAAGTCGAGGTGCAGTTTTCCACGGCACGCATCACCCAGGACCGGACGCGCTATGACTATGTCGTCGCCCATCTAGACTCTCGCTATGCGGCTGAGGTTCGCGATATACTTGTGAATCCCCCGGCTGATGACTGTTACCTACACCTGAAGAGGGAACTGATCTGCCGGCTCTCACCTTCACAGGACGACAAGGTGCGTCACCTACTCCAGCACGAAGAACTCGGTGACCGCAAGCCATCGCAGCTCCTGCGTTACATGGCTGACCTCTTGGGCTGCACACTGGTCGACGATTCTCTCCTCCGTATCATCTGGCTTTAGCGTCTACCCTCACACGCGCAGGCCATCCTCCAGGTGCAGCCGAGTCTGCCGCTGGGCCAGCTCTTTCACATCCCTGATCAAGTCGTCAAGATTTTGTTGCCAGCATCGCCTCTCACCGTCAACACCGTTGACACCCGACAGTCCAGCAGCGAGCTCGCGCGCCGTGTCGACGAAATCCCCCGTCAGCTGGACTCAATTCAAAGGCGCCTAGATCAAAGCCCGAAGCTGCGTCCACAAAAACGCTCCCAAAGGCAAGACAACAACGCCGCTTCATCGCACGAAAACGGTAACGGCCCCTGCTACTACCATCTCTGCTTCGGGGACAAAGCCCGGAAATGTCAACCACCTTGCTCAGCTGGACGTTAGAGAAACTTCAACGACAGCCCGTAGAAACGGCCGCGAGCTGCCAACTTAGAGGCCGTCGATTATTCGTCACCGACCATGTCACAAAGCGGCGGTTCCTCGTCGACTTTGGCTCCGACATCTGTTACTTTCCCCGAACATTCCTGCGTGACAAGCGTCCTATCACGTCCTTTGAGCTCAACGCGGCGAGTCATTCGACCATCAAGACCTGCGGCTCTCTCCGCCTTAACATCTACCTCAAAAACCTGTGCCGAGATTTTCCACAGAATTTGGTCATCGCCAACGTCGCAGAGCCGATAATCGGGTCTGACTTCTTGGCATACTACAATCTTCTACCTGACGGCCGATATGACCGACTTATCGACGCTACAACAGGCCTGTGCACGCCGGGCCAACGTGCGACCACCCAACAGCCTAACGTCAAGGCACTCATCATTGGGAACCAGTCACCATACCATGACATCCTCGCAGAATTTCCCGACCTGACTCGACCTAGCGGGCGTGCGCGAGAGGTGCGTCACTCAACCGTGCACTACATTCGTACTACTCCCGGGCCCCCGCTCTCATGCCCCGCCCGTCGGCTAGCCCCGCACCAACTACGAATCACACAGGCCGAATTCAAAGCCATGCTGCGCGATGGTACTGCCCGCCGCTCGAAGGGACCTTATGCCTCACCCCTTCATCTGGTACCAAAGAAGACCAATGGCTGGCGCCCCTGCGGAGATAATCGCGCCCTCAACGCCCGCACCATCCCCGACAGGTACCCCGTCGGTCATATACAGAACTTTGCACACCGCTGAGACAGCAGCACTATCTTCTCAGTGGTAGACCCCGTAAAGGCCTACACACAAATTCCTGTAAACCCAGATGACGTCCCAAAGAACGCAATTATCGCGTCTTTTGGTTTATTCGAATTCCCTTTCATGAGTTTTGGTCTCCGCAACGCGGGGCAAATCTTTCAATGCTTCATGGACGACGTCGTCCGCGTCCTGGACTTCTGTTTCGTCTACCTAGATGACATCTTGATCTTCTCCCACTACGAAACGGAAGATCGCCAACACCTTCGTCAACTGTTCCAGCGCCTCGACGAACACGGCTTACTCAAAAACGTTCAGAAGAGCACGGCCGTCGCCCCCGTCGTCACGTTTCTTGGCCATAAAATTTCTGCAAAAGGAACTAGACCCTTGCATGACCACATCCTGACCCTGCAAAATTACGCGCTGCCTGCTACAGCGAAGGACCTCCGCCATTTCCTGGGCATGTTCAACTTTTACAGGTGCTTCGTGCCTAAACCGGCCACATATCAGGCCAATCTTCATGATGCGTTGGCCGGCCAACGCGGCAACCATCCTGTCACTAGGACCCCAGCTTTAACGCAAGCGTTCGAAGACTGCAAAACTGCCCTCTGCAATGCTACGCTGCTCTCCCATCCCAAGCCAGAGACGCCCCTGGGTCCTTTTCACAGACGCCTCTAGTACCGCCGTTGCAGCCTCTCTCATGCAGATTGTGCGAAACAACTGGCGCCCCTTGGCGTTCTTCTCGAAGAAACTCTCTTTCCCGAAGCCGCCCCCGCCTTCCGTCAGCATCAGCGATGCAACCCCGCCCCCTGCAGAGATGACCTGGCCAGCCTACCACAGAGGGCTCTTCGCCATCTACGAAGCAGTCCAACACTTTCGCGACATCCTCGAGGCACAGCACTACACCATATACACCGACTACAAACCTATCACTTACGCCTTCTCCCAACGCGGCGAAAAACTTCCACCGGTCCAGCAGAACCAGCTGTCCTTCATCGCTCAATTCACCACAGATATGCGCCACATCAGCGGAAAGGAAAACGTGGTCGCCGACGCACTCTCTCGCGTCTCGGCCGTTGAGCTACCAACCGTTACAACCGACACCCTTGCCGAAGCTCAGAAAACGGACACTGAACTACAGCAGCTCCTCGAGAATGGCTCTTCCTTCAACTTCAAAAAGTTACCATCCCTGGGTCAACGAACGCTCTCTACTGTGCCATATCAACAGGATGAGTGAGACCATACGTCCCTTTTTTGCATCGCAAAAGTCTCTTCAACCAGTTACACAGCCACAGTGATCGAGGCATCCGAGCTTCTACACGCCTCGTGACTGACCGGTACGCGTGGCCCTCAACGCAACTGGGACTGCCACACCTGGGCACGCACATGCATTCAATGCCAGTGCGCCAAAATCACCCGGCACGCCACGTAGCCACTCGGGGAATTCCCCCTCCCGACGGAACAGTTCCAGCACGTCCACATCGACATCATTGGCCCCCTCCCACCAACCGGCCCTGACCGCTATTGCCTCACCGCCATTGATTCGTTACACTCATTGGCCCGAGTTGTGGCCACTCGAAAGGATCATCGCAGAAGACTTCGCATCAGCCTTCTTCTCTGGCTGGGTTTCCCACTTCGGCACTGCTCGTCGAGCCACCAACGATCAAGGAAGGCAATTCGAATCTCAACTCTTCAGGCTCCTCGGGCTTTCCACCGGGTTCGAGCGTTCACGGACAACAAGCTACCACCCTTGCGCCAACGGGATGATTGAACATTTTCACCAGCAGTTCAAGGCAGCCATCATGTGCCACCCTCACTCAACCTGGCTTGAAGCCCCTCCGCCGTCGCTCTCGGTCTGCGCGCAACTTTCAAGCCAGACATTCAAGCCACGCCCGTAGAACTCGTCTGCGGGGAGCCGCTTCGCCTATCTGGAGAACTACTCTACGCTCCGACCTCTGATGTAACCAGCTCGGACCCTGCAGACTTCGTCGCTCGACTCCGTCACACAATGGCCAAGCTGCGTCTCTTACCAGCAGCTCGCCACACCAAGCCGACCCCGTTCGTGTTTAAGGACCTGGCAACATGCTCGCATGCCTTCTTCCGCGACGACACCGTACGCGCACCTTTCTAGCCGCCTTACTCCGGACTTTACAAAGTGATCTGTCGCGACGAAAAAACATTCACCCTGCAAATCAGTGAAAAGGATGTACGCGTTTCCATCGACTGCCTAAAGCCATCAAACATCTTTTCCCAAGAGCCTACCAACCCCTTCACGCCTACCGTAATTTGCCGACAACAGCCCGCAAGGCTTAGGCTCACACCCTACACCACCCGCCTTGGACACCAGGTGCGGGTCAACAAACGTCTTTAACCCTGACGGCTCCTATCTGCGTGGAAGGGGGTGGTGTGGCGAAACGGGTCGGCGCCGCTTCTGCGCCTGCGCGTCGCGGCGATGCCTCCAAACACTGGCGCTGGCGATAACAACACTGTCGCCCAAACGAAGCAAGAAAACTGTGCGTGTGCACTGATTCAGCGGCAGTCGTTGTAGAACCTTCTGTGCAGAAACACTAAAGTTATGTTATCCTACACGTTAATATGAATAGCACAGAACCTCTGTCTACAGCACGCGGTTTCAAAACACGGCCCGCTAACCTTTCGTGAGCCGGCTACGGCATCAGAAGGAATAAACATTTCTAACTATGCTATGCTAATTGATATGCACACTATTTTATCGCTTATTGCGATGAATCAAGTTTTGCTAAAGGGAGCTCCAGAAACAAGACTTGCCTCAAGCATTTGTTTCTTAGCGCACCCTTTCCAGCCAACATGGTTTGACACATCACTATAAGACAAAAACTTGTACTTACGAATTTAGCTAATCTGCCGATCATATAGATTGGATGTTGGTTGGTAGGTGGGGTTTAACGTCCCAAAACCACCATATGATTAGGAGAGACACCGTAGTGGACGGCTCCGGAAGTTTCGACCACCTGGCGTTCTTTAACGTGCACCCAAATCTGAGCACACGGGCCTATAACGTTTCCGCCTCCATCGGAAATGCAACCGCCGCAGCCGAGAGATATAGATTGGATGTCGTTCTAGAAACCTACATAGAGTATCTTGCAGGGACATGACTTACTTGTTAGACATGGGAACAAAATTCTTCAAAGTATCAAAGTTACGTGGCATTGTTTACCGGTATGTAACCTAGTTTGTTCTAGAGAAATGTGATCGCCCAAACATAGAATTCCCTCTACTAACATACAATGTCCATTCACGTAGTTTTCGGTATGTGTCACGATGCATGTTAGCGGATTGTCACACATTGCTTCATTTAACTTTCTGCGCACTGCTCGACACACATGCCCCAACTTGTGATTAACAGTCATAACAACAGCAACCGGGTAGCAATTCGCAGCATTATTTACTCCGTGTACAAGCGTATGCACGCGAGAAATTTCTGTTAGATTTTTCGTCGTTGCGGCTGGATTACCAACAGCTGTTGTCGTTTGGGCCAGCTTCAGTTGTCTTGCCACGTTTTTGCAGGCTGTTGTAAACAAACAAACAAACAAACAAAAAACAAACAAAAAGTAGGGTATATTGATTTGCCTTCGTTGTGGCACTTGTCTTGAAAAACTATATTGCAACTTGTACCACAATTCGAACAAAGAAGAATTGCATGAAACACAGATACCTTTTTTTACTAGTTTCGAACGATGGAATGAAAATCTCAGTGAAGGCTTCTGCGTTAGGGCAAGACTACTATACAAACATGGTCTCGCATAAAAAAGAGCATTCTTACGTCAAAAATTTGAAATTCTTGTGCAACAGAAAATTCGAAAGTAAAAGTTGGGCCCTCACCGCATTCCCTCAACACCTTGAAACCATGAGTTATTCTAGTTTCCTTGTCAATACTTTTTACAATAACTAAAACGTTATCTACGTACCACACGGCTGTTTAAACAAAGTCTAAGTCTCTGTCGTACTGTTTACTTTTTTATGTGCACATAGGATAAAAAATCCTCTCAATGTTACTAAACACTGGTGCGACACTAGACCCAATACATACTCTCCGTTCAGCAGATAAACATTTAGGCCCCAGCACACAAACGAAGAATTCAAATGAAGAGACAAAATTTTCTTGAATCTCACAACATTGATAAGTGTTTCATAATTAATTTCTCCTAGTCCATCGTCATCACTTACGAAGCTTTCGGTTTATTGCGACCTGTTATGAGGTAATGAATAGTTCATGTCTTGAACGTGATTGGTAATACTAGTGTGTGCCCAGGATTACAGTTACCCAAAAGTTTTACTAACGTGCCAACATTATGGCCGATAAATTGGTCCTAGTATTTCAGGGTTCACGAACGAAGCTGAAGTCGCTTCGCAATTTCGTGGTATCATGTTTTCGTTTATGAAACAAAACTCACATATATAGGTTAGATTTATGGGTCTTGACGGTTATAAATTGCGCGCGGATTTGGCCCCGTTGACTTTCGCAATGAAAGGAAAATGCCCAAATTAAAGAGGGGGAGCTCGACCTTTGCAGTGGGCTAGTGACTTATTTTGCAGATTCCTGTTCATGTATTTCCTGGATTTTTCCTGCACTGCATATGGTACGTGTGCTTATATGAAGCAATCAATCTCCGAGGCGAGTGTATTACTACGCTCGTAACGACGAAATGTGGAGTTGCACGAATGAAATCAGTCAGGTTGCCGAAGGTATAGTTGATGGGCGCTGTTCTCGGAGCAACCCTGCTGAAGTATATTCATACGCGCAGGTTTTTCGAGTTTCCTTGTAACTATATGGACAGACTCTACCACTGGCCGCGCCGCGGTGGTCTAGTGGATAAGGTATTTGGCTGCTGACCCGCAGGTCGCGGGTTCGATTCCCGGCTGCGGCAGCTGCATTTCTGATGGAGGCAGAAATGTTGTAGGCCCGTGTACTCAGATTTGAGTGCACGTTAAAGAACCTCAGGTGGTCAAAATTTCCGGAGCCCGCCACTACGGCGTCTCTCATAACCAAATGGTGTTTTTGGGACGTTAAACCCCACAAATCAATTAATCACACTCTACCACTGTGCTCAGCTGGATTCGAGCAAGCGGAAACAAGGTGAATCAGCTTACCCAAAATGGAACAAAAGAAATTTTAAGTGCAACAGTTGCAAAACAGTGGCGTTACCATCCTGGACGAGAGAATCTCGCAGACCTGATTACGCATGGCATGTCTGCAATGGCTTGTGGCGACCACTGCGCGCAGACCTACACAGCCTTCGTCTCGTCACTGATAAGCCTGGCGTGACGCGGCCACTTTCTGCAACACGCTTCCAATAAAATACAGCGCCACGCTGTTTCACCGGAGGCTTGTGTGACCACTGATGGTTATATAACCCAAGCTACCAAGCTTGGTTTCTTGATTGTTTCTCTAACTGTTCGAGCGCAGCATCGGCACGATTGCCCTGCTGTTGCTACCATGTTAACAAACATCGTTACGTTTTATGTTGAAATCTGTCCTTCACCGACTCCGAATCCCATATCTGATGACCCGGAAAATGTACCAACCGCACCACCATGCCCAACTCAGAAGACCTCGCCACTCTCTGCCATCAGGTGCAACAACTCCAACAGAAACTACTGACCCAGCAACAGCAGCAAGCTCACAACACTTCCACAAACGGTGCCGTCAGAAGATTTACAGAAGCTACTTCACACGCTACTTCTTAGCGCGTTGCTCTGAAGCCTCCGCCGTTTTGGGTGGACTCACCCGTGGTGTAGTTTGCCAAGGTCGAGGCCCAAGTTCTCCCTGGCGCACATCACACAAGACCAGATCCGCTATGACAACGTCGTTGCCCACCTGGACGCACCTTATGCCAACGAGGTCCAGGATATCCTCAAGGACCCGCCAACGGCTAACGCGTACGAACACGGGAAGACCGCATTTATCGGTCACTTCTGACTTTCAGAAGAACAGAAGAAACGACAACTGCAGTCCGCAGAACTTGCTGAGCGGAATCCTTCGCAGGTCCTGTGCCACATGCGTGCGGTCACTGGCAAGATTGCCACACACCAAGAGCTGTAGAGACAAGACAGTAACAGCGTGCCAGAAAGACACGAGCGTAAATGTAAAAACTAAGCGGTAACACAAATTTCTGCTTTGTCCTCTTTGCCCTTTTCTGCTGGCTAGGGATTTCCGGCTCGCAACTCTAGGTGGCGCTATTCCCCCACCATTAGAGAATCGACTCGATGCTCATACAGAAGGGGACAGCATGGCTCATATAAAAAAAGAAAGAAACAATACTTATAGTGCACAGGGCATATGCAGATGCCAAAAATGTCTGTGGTTGTTCAGAAGGAAAAAAACATTAACACAGTTCACAGTTCGTTGAAAACCCAACGGACAACGTACAAACAGAAATTCTTTGCTGCCCGAGCACAATCGAACAAGTATCATTGCGTAAAACAAGGTTTTAGGCGGACTACATGCACAATCTCTGTTCGTGGTGAGTGGCGCACGGTCGTTACCGAGCTTCCGGCTTAAATAACTTCATAGTTGACCTCGTTCGACTGTCGTAATACTTTGTAGAGTCCGAAGTACTTGCTCAGGAGTTTCTCGCTGAGACCTTGCCGTCTAACAGGAGTTTAAACCCACACTTGGTAGCCAGGTTGATAGGTTACTTTTCGATGGTGAATATTGTACCTTCGGGCGCCTTTACAATGCTGTGTTCTTATGTGCATGCGAGCTAGATGACGTGCTTTCTCTGCACGTTGAATGTAATCCTCGACATGAGGAGTTAGCAGCTCATGCTGGTTGATGTCACAAGAATCATGGCGTCTAGAATGGTTTGCACGTCTCGACCGTAAACAAGGTTGAAGGATGTGAACCTTGTCGTTTTCTGGGTTGTGGTGTTGTACGCAAACGTTACATACGGCAGGATCTCGTCCCACGTTTTATGCTGCGCATCCACTTACATAGAAATCATGTCCACCATCGTTTTGTTTCGCCTTTCTGTAAGGCCGTTACTCTGGGGGTGCTATGCGGCTGTCTTAAGCTGGTTTCTGTAACTGATCTTGAAGATGTCGTCCAACAGTTTTGCCATAAACGCTTTTCCCTCGATCAGTGATGATGAATGACGGCGCACCATGACGAAGCTCAATTTGGCGCATGGAAAACTGGGCGACTTTATTTGCTGTAACACGTGCCAGTGGCTTCGTCTCAGCGTAACGCGTCAAGTAATCAGTTGGGACAATGATTCACTTGTATCCGGAGTGGGACAAAAGAAAAGGTCCAAGGAAGACCATCCCAACCTGGTCAAATGGCGTTCACGGTGGGTAGATGAGTTGTAGGAGGTCTGCAGGCTTTACAGGCGGTACCTTGCGACGCTGACATTCGCGGCATCTTTTCACGTAGTGTTTGACATAAGCGGCGAATTTAGGCCAGGAATATAGCTATCGTACCCGATAGAGCGTCCGTGAGTATCTTAGATGGCCGGATGTTGGCTCATCGTGGATAGAACGTTATCACGAAGGTCTTGGCAAACTAGTAGAAGATAAGATCTGCTGTCGACACCGGTGTTTTTGTTGTATAATATGCCGGGTCGTAAGCAAAATGACGGCAACGTACAGGAAAGTGGACGAGAAGTATACGCGATGTTGCATTCTCAATGATCGATGATAGGCCTTAACTCAGGGTACGCTCGCCACTTACTGAGAAGCCCGCCCCACTAAGAGTCCCAGGAAGGCACTGTTGTCTTCTACAGCTCCATGATCGGATTCCAGAGGTGCTCGTGATAGTGTGTCGGCGTCTTCATGCTTTCTACTCGACTTGTACACAATGGTGACGCCTAACTCCTGAAGTCGCAGACTTCATTGTGCTAATCACCCAGACGGGTCTCGGAGGTTAGCCACCCAACATAAAGCGTGGTGATCAGTCGCAGCATTAAATGGGCCCCCATAAAGATAAGGCCTGAACTTCGTAATCATCCATATTACTGCGAGGCATTACTTCTCTAACGTTGAATAGTTGGTCTCGGCGCGTGATAGAGTGCGGCTCGCGTGGGCAGTCGCACGTTCGGTCTAATCTTGTGTTTGCACCAAGATAGCTCCGAGAGCAATGTTGCTTGCAACAGTGCGCACCTCCGTGTCAGCATCCTCATTGAAATGACCAACAACAGGAGGGGAAGACAATAGAGGGGGCGATTTCGCAAATGCAGTCGCTTGTTCGTCAGTACTCAGAAATAGGGTGTCGTCACGCATAAGTCTGATGAGTGGCTCCGCAATCTTAGAGAAGTTTTCAATAAAGCTGCAATTGTATGCGCAGAGGCCCAGAAATCATCGAATACTTTTTTGTCTGTCGGAGCTGAAAAAGCGGTCACAGCAGCAGTCTTTTCGGAATCGGGCCGAATGCCTGCAGCGCTCACTACGTGACCCAGAAACTTTCGTTCCTCGTAGCTGAAATGGCCCTTCTCCGACTTTAGGGTCAAGTCAGTGGATCGTATAGCTTCAAGAACACTCCGAAGGCAACGAAGGCACTCGTCCAACGTTTTTGAAAAGAAAATGACATCATCTAGATAGACGAGGCAACTGTTTCACTTGAGGTCACATGGAATGTGGCTGGAGTGGATATCCTATTCAGCCTCTGTTCCACTCCAGCCACATGGAATGTGGCTGGAGTGGAACAGAGGCTGAATAGGAGCACTCGGAATTCATACAGACCGTCAGCAGTTACAAAAGCCGTTTTTTCGCGGTCACAATCGTCAATTTCCATTTGCCGATAACCACTTTTGAGGTCGATTGCGGAAACGTACTTTGATAGCCTCAGCCTGTCAAGAGAAGCGTCCACTCAACGCAACGGGTACACGTCTTTCTTTGTGACGTCATTCAGCCTCCTATATTCGACAAAACGGCAAAGTGTACCATCCTTCTTCTTTTCAACGACGACTGGCGATGACCATGGGCTGCTTGATGGCCGTATTACACAGTCTTGAAGCATTTTCTTCACTGGCTTTTGAATCGTGCGTCGTTTGGTAGGTGAAACGTGGTAAGTCTGTTGTCGTATAGGGTGCGCATCACCTTAGGTGATGAAACGATGTTTGGTAATCGAAGTCTGACGGATTCTCGATGAACGTGAAAAACAGGCATGGAAGTCCATAAACAGGTTGTTCAGTCTTTTTCAGTTCATTTGTTTTCGTCAGAAAGCGTTGGATTCATGTCGACGCCCCGGAGAGGTGCTTCGGCCTTAACGGTTCCCTCGGAAACAAAACGCTCAGTCACATTGGCTACTGAATAGGCATACGCGATGACAGTAGAGAGCTTTAGTGCTGGGTATGCTTTATGTTGGGGCGTTGCGGGCTTGGGAGCGTGCGGCGTTGCGTGCTCAACCAATACCCTACCAGAATGCCTTTTAGTTGGTGCCACCGTGGCGCACACGCAAATGCGAGCCGCACGAAAGTCACACACGCTCGCAGCGCAATAGCGTCCAGTCACGTAAGTATATTTTAATTACTTTTACGATATAAAGTGTTAAATATAACGTACAATAGTGAAAAGACCTGAATAGATATAAAGAAATTTTGACAGCTTTCAACACTAAAGAATAACGTTTTTTTCGTATGTGCCGCAGTTGCGGTTAAAACCGGTATCGCCTATTCCAAACATTCAAGACGGCCGGTAGTAGCCCGACAAGCGCGACTACAGAACAACGTGTAAGAAACCAGGCAACAAACACGAATAGGACTTTGTCATCGGCGTCGTCTGTTATCCTGAGAGTTATGCCGCCGTTGTGTTGTCTGCGTTGCGGCGTGCTCAGTGACCACCTGCTCTACCTCGATCTTTCTTGGACAAAGATAGAGGATTTGTTCCTCGGCTACCGCGCGCCTGGACAAAGGGTTTGGAAATAAGCTGGTGGCCGTATAGACATAAACGAAATCGATGAGCAGACCTTCCGGAGGCAATTCCGCTTCTACAAAGAAGACCTGCAAGTTCTGACGGAGGCCCTGAAGATTCCAATATTTCAGAGCAGCCAAGGCGTCACCGTATGCTAACAAGAGGCGCTTTTAATGGGGTTGCGCAGGCTCGCGCACCCCAACAGATGGTGGGACTTGGAGTCCCTTTTCAGCCGTCACTCGTCGGCGCTATCTGAAATAGTCAGCCAGTTATTCGGCCACAATGGTAGCACCTTCGGGCACCTGCTTGCAGATGTCAACAACCACAGCTGGCTGAGCTTGAATGATCTGGAGGAGTACTCCGAAGTAAGCGCGTAATATTCATATTGTGTAATTTTTGTGCACGCACGTTCTAGCCCTGCTCTATAGTTATTGATCTTTATGTAGGTTGTCAAGCTATTCATTTTTTAACAATGCTGCACGATTTTAGTACTTCAGTCATTGGCAAGAATTTCAGGTTTGTTTTGTTTATCTTCGCAGGCTGTGTACCCACCCCTGCGCAACTGCTGGGGCTTCGTGGACGGCACGGCAAGGCCCATTAGCCGCCCTACAGTTAACCATCGGGCATACTTTTCAGGCCACAAAATGCAGCATTCTGTAAAGTGTAAGTCGGTCTTGTGTGCAAACGGAATTGTGTGCCAGCTTGATGGGCCATATGCAGGGCACAAGCATGATGCCGGTCAGTGTGCCTTCATTTATCATACTGTTTGTTAAAGTAGTATAGTTACTATTGCGAGTGTCACAGTGAATTCTGCTGATTGCAGTTAAGCATGAGCGAGATCGTACTTCTCATGATCGATTTGCTTTCTCCTGTCACTGGCGTAACATAACTGATCATTTTCAGGAAATTCAATTCAGATCGCACTCACTTGGGATCGGAAATTATTGTCGGTCCCTAGCATAACACATTTTTACTACTTTTCTTGTACATAAATGTGGAAACAAGACTGGGACATGCATCATTTAATAAAATGCGTTAGTGACCAAAGCAGTGAACTTGCATTTTATGAACACATCCTCTGGTATTGTCTTCTGGATATTTTTTGTCATAATTTTTTAACAAACTGTTGCACTGTCAAATATGCAAAAGCTGGTGAACAAAAGACAGTGTTTGCGTCTGCTGTGTAGGTATATTGTTTTTCTCTGTGTTAGCATAATAAGCCCATAAAAATAGTTCATTGAGCCAGTACAAAGACTGTGGCAAGCGCACTACAGTGATTTTGAGTAAGGTAGCTGGCAAGTGTTGTGTTTTTTGGGCTAGTTGGTTCGTACTTTCTGTTAACGAAACACTATTGTAACATAGTGCAAATTGACTAAAAAATGGTGTGAAGAGAAGTTGTGCAAGTGCGAAGTCCATTCTCAGTAATACAGTTCTTTCTTCCAGTGTTAAATGGCGCTAGTGTTAAGGTCAATTGAAAGGTGTATAGTGATACACAAGTGTAACTAAAATGTCCTAAAGGCTGAATTTGCACTTGAAACCTGTCACATTGAGTCATGATACCCTAACCACATGTTTGATCAATACGTTTTCCCCAATGATACTTTACTGAAAGCCTTTCCCAATACAAGCCAACACGTGGAAACATTACGGATGGTTCCACTACTTTGGCTTGCTGTCAGCCAGTATTGATCTCGTGGACACTTTTCGGATGAAATGCCTGGACCACTTTTAATGGCAATGATGACTAGACCTAGAGTCTGTAGCTCCTTGGACCTGGCAGTGCCTAATCTCTATGTGGTAATGCAAAGGCATCTCTTTCATATGTGTTATTAGAATAATTGACACAAAGTTAGCGCTATACCTTCCTGTACCTTAATTTCTGTTTCGTGGCAACAAGTACTTGTTTGATTACATGCAGACCTAGATTGGTAATGTACAGCCCTGCTTTTAGGCTATAAGACACAAGCACATTTTGGTAATCATGTGCTCTATTTATTTAGATTTCATTACTTGAACTGTCAAGTGCAATCACCATAAAGTAGGCTAAAGTTTTGTGAGTGTCTGAAGCCTGGCTATCTGGAAGGCCCAAACAGACATTTTTTTCTTTGTGCATGTGTGTGTGTATGTATGGAAGGAAGCCACATGCACACCATAGGATAATCTAAAATGAATGTTTTGCAACACATCGCTCCAACATGACACTGAAAACGGCATGTCAAAAAAGAAATGAGTTTCAAGAAAGTTCTTTTTATCCCTTTTTTGCAGGCAACTTACGCCTAAGTGGACTGTACGAGAAGCTGGAAAAGTTGTCCCAGGGCTACTCATATGGGATATATAGTGACCCTGCATACCCACAACGCTCTCTTCTAATGAGGCCGTATGCTGGAGCCTTCCTCACATGACCGCAAGTCCTTTTCAATAGGCATATAGGCACTGTTCGCTAGCCGGTCGAGTGGGGATCTGGGAAGACTGTAGCCGAGTTCAGTTTTTTCAGATTTCAAAAGGAATCATAAACTCCTGCTGCAGAACGTTGGCCAAATGTATCGTGTTGGCACTATACTCGCGAATTGCCACACATGTCTGCACGGAAGTCACACATAAATGTTTTTTGGCCTCCGTGCGCCTGACCTGCAGGAATACTTGAGGTTCGACGAAATGTGTAAGGATAATTGATATTTATTTATTTATTTATTGAAAATACCTTACAGGCCAGAAGGCATTGAGTAAGGGGGGTTACAGTGAAAAATCGCATGTAAATTTCAAAATAAAAACGGTACAATGTCGGTTAGTAATAAAAAAAAAATTAACAAAGCAATAAGTCAGCAATACGTAAACATGGCGATGAAGTATATAAGAACACTCCGTAACATAAAAACGCTCGGAAAAGAAGTAAAAGAACGTCAAGATGAAATATTAAGGAAATGCGTCTGAACTTTTTGCCGAAACGTGTTGGGGTTGCTATCAGAGGCGATATCGTCGGGAAGATCATTCCACATGCGGATGGCTTGTGGTAGTGCGGATGTGTTGAACGCGTTCGTGTTTCCAAAAATGCGAGTGAAGCTGAGATGGTTATGTAATCTGCGTGACGTGTAGAGCGGGCGTTGAAGGTGCAACGACGATGTTTTGTTACTGTAGACGTACTTATGAAATAGGCATAACAAGGACACGTGACGACGAACATTTAATGCTTGGAGGGAATGATGGAGTTTAAGCTGAGTCACACTGGAATTGATGTCATAGTTTCTAGAAATGTAACGGGTGACTCTGTTCTGGATTGTTTCCAGCATGTTAATTTGATACTGAGCGGAAGGGGACCAAACAGATGAGGCATATTCAAGTTGCGGGCGGACGAAAGTTAGGTATGACATTTTGCGAATGTTAGTGGGACAACGACGAAGGTTTCGGCGTAAATACCCCAATGTTTTGGAGGCTTTTGCACAAACGTTAGTGATGTGATCAAACCAGGAAAGCCCTGGTGTAAGGTGCATGCCAAGATATTTGTAAGAAGTCGCCGTGGAAAGCCTGTCACATTGCATATGGTAAGTGAAGTTAGATATGACCTGTTTACGTCCAAAAGAAACAACTTTACACTTATTAGTATTCAACCTCATAAGCCAAGTGCTGCACCAGTTAGAAATAGTGTTCAGATCATCTTGAAGGATGGAGTGATCGTTAGGACAGTTTATAGGTCTGTAGAGCATGCAGTCATCAGCGAAGATTCTGATATGCGATGATATGTTAGTTGGGAGGTCGTTGATGTAGATAAGAAAAAGTAATGGGCCAAGAACGCTCCCCTGTGGGACGCCAGAAGAGACATACGAAGAGGGAGAGGAAGAATTATTAACGATTGTGAACTGCTTGCGAAGTGACAGAAAATTGCGTAGCCAAGATAAAGTGAGGGAGTCTAATCGGAGGGCAGATAATTTTGAAATAAGGCGACAATGGGCGACACGATCGAATGCTTTGACGAAATCAAGAAATATGCAATCAGTCTGTAGGCCATTATTTATGTTGTAATGAATGTCTGTAGTGAATTCAAGTAACTGTGTTTCGCATGACATGCCCTTTCTGAATCCGTGCTGGTTTGAAAAGAAGAATTTGTTAGTCTCGAGGTGACTGTATACGTGGGAGGCGATTATGTGTTCGAGGAGTTTGCAACATATGCATGTGAGCGAGATTGGGCGATAATTTTTAGGTGAGTTCTTATCTCCGGATTTAAAAATGGGTACTACTTTGGCTATTTTCCAGTCGTCTGGAAGTTTTCCAGACGATAGCGACTGTCGAAAAATGTGGTATAATGTAATGCTAGATATGGAAACAGTATTTTTAATTACCTTAGAGTTGATATCATCTATACCAGCTGATGAGGATGCCTTAATCTGTTTAATTCGACACGCGATACCCTCCACCGTGATTTCAATAGGCTGCATGTATTGAAAGTTGTAATCAGGGATATGTGGTACGTCAGAAGAATCTTCTTGGCTAAATACAGATGAAAAAAAGGTATTAAAAGTAGTGGAGCACTCGTAGTCTGAAAGCGGAATGTTGTTTTCAATCAGTAATGACACCTGGTTGGAACCGTGGTCAGGGGATATGAGGCGCCAGAATTTCTTTGGATTATTTTGCAGAAGAGAAGGTAGGTCGTTGTGAAAATATTTTTCTTTGGCGTTGCATATTGCTTTACAGTAGTCAGTCAAGTACTGCTTGTATTTTTCCCAAGCGGATGGCGTAGCACTGCGTTTGGCATTGCAGTACAGGCGTTTTTTCTCTGTTTCTTTGCTTACGGAGGGATTTAGTGAACCAGGGATTAGATAGATCATTAGAAACAGTGATAACAGGGATATATTGGTTTATCAATGAAGACATCTTGTCTCTAAAAAGCACCCAGTTTTCATTTACAGACCTGTTGTAGAATGACGGAAAGAGGACATTGCTAAAAAATTCTTCGAGCTGTGCACTTATTTTGTCAAACTCTGCTTTGCTGTAATCCCGAATTTTCTTTTTGGATATTCCTGCAAATGGTACAGGTAAGTCGAACGTTACCTCGATTAAATTGTGATCACTGAAGCCCTTTAGGCAAGAGACTGTCCTCACTGAATCAGGAGCATTAGTTAGTAATAGGTCTAACGTATTTAAACCACGGGTTGGTTGATCAATGACTTGCGAGAGGTTAAAGTCCAAGACTAAGTTAATGAATTCTGTGGAAAGGCAGCATGGTGATGAGAAGTTTATCCAATCAATCAGCGGGAGGTTGAAGTCACCGAATAGGTAAACTACACCAGTAGGGCAAAGATCTTTGGCATTTTTGATGCTATGACGAAGATCACGTACAAATGTGTTATTATAATCAGGCGGACGGTAACAATTGCCAACCAGAATTTTAGCGTGTTTAGTCACACACATTATCCAAATTATTTCAATGGGTGAGTCAAGATTCAGTACATACGAAGAGATTGTATTTTTTACACCAAGAAGTACACCACCACCTCTCCTGTCGACGCGATCTTTGCGGTATATGTTATATCTTTCACTGCCAGCAAGAACTTCGTTATTTGTGATTGCAGGGTATAGCCAAGTTTCCGTGAGCACGAGTATATCTGAATTGTTGTCTTCCAGAAAAGAGCAGATTGTATCGCGCTTGGGTATTATGCTTCTAATGTTAGTAAATGATATCAGAAAAGAAGGGGTCGCCAAATGTGATTTAGGTTTCTGGCGGTGTTTAGGTGGACATGTTTTGGTTGCGAGCTATCTTTCCGTTAGAATAACGGTTTTGCTGGCATGATCAAGTATGTAGGTTTTGCCATCCATGCGTAGTCTGTCAACTGAGAGCTTAAACGGTTTTCTTTGCGTTTTAGCGAATTCAATTAGGCTTTTTCGTGCCTGTCGCGTAGCTAGAGAAAAATCTTCTCCGATAGAATATTTGGACCCTTTTAGTTTTGGAGCTGACGCAAGAATTTGCTGCTTATCTTTAAAGAAAGTCAGTTTGGCTATTATAGGTCTCTGTTTGCTGTCTCTGAATTTCCCCAGCCTGTGCACACGCTCGAATTGTGCGCCAGTCAAAGAAATGTTGAATTTTTCAACATTTCAGTCTCAATATGCGAAGTTTAACCTCCCAAAACCACCATATGATATAGGAGACACTAAATAGGTGTGTAGATTATTTCTTAATAATATTCATAATATTACCTGGTATTCTATGTTTCTGAATCACCTCGATTATGGTATTCTGTAGAGGAGGGCTCTAGAAATTTTGACCACAAATGTTTTTTAAAGTTCACCGACACTGGGCAGTACTTGTGCATCTGAAAATCGTTCGGGTCCGCAACCATGCAGAAAGAGAGATTGACTTTATTTAAACACATCCTGGGGAGGCTGAGAAAGGGCCATTTCGACCCTTAATTCAACCTGGAGATTTTTCCCAGGGTGGCGGTGGCAGCCGAAGGCTTGTAGCGATGTCCCGGGCCCTCTGGACCGTCTGTAGTTGCTGCTTGTATTGATTGCTCTTGAGGGCTTTCTGCCAAGCCTCTTGGGTATTCAGTTGTGCTGTGCTATGGGTTGGGCACAGCGAGAGCATGTGTTCGAAATTGCAATAGGGAAGGTTGCAAAGGGAGCATGTGGGTGGTGTGTCAGTGTCGACTCTGTGTAAGGTGGATGGTGTTATGTACGTACGTGTTTGCAATCTTCTGAGAGTGTAGAGCTTGTGCTTTGTTAAGTTTTGGGTGCGGTGCTGGGAAGGCACGACTTTGTCCCCGGTAATGTGAAGTGATCTTCCGGTATGTGAGTGCTTTGTACTGGCTGCAGAGATTCTCGTACTGCTAACTCAACGAGGGGTCGTTGTCTCACGTGCCAGGCGGTTGACCTCTTCGTTGGGATTGCCGTGGTCCAGTCCCGGTAAGTGTCCCATGTGAGCTGGGAACCAAGATACGTAGATTTTAGCTTTCTCTTCTTTAACAAGGGCTTCTTTGCTCACATACTCTCTTATTGCGTTGACGGTGAGTTTTTCCAATGCTTCTAGCTACTAGGCCAGCCGCGAACGTTCGTGCCTCCGTCTTAGAGTCTGTGTATACTGTGGAGTAGGCTTGGCAGCTTTGCAAGGCTAGCGCGATCGCCATTTCCTCTGCTTCGTGGAAAGGGCTTGTTTGGACGGTTGCCGCGTTTATGAGGTTTCCGCCTGTATCAACGACCTCTATGGCAAACGCCTCCCTGACATAGTAGTGGGTGGCATCTATGAATAATTGCGCGTGTGTGTTGTGTTTTTTGTTTGCTTTGTTTATGAGCGCCCTCGCTCTGTTCTTCCTTCGCCATTTGTTGAACGTAGAGTGAACGTTGCGGGGGATCGGCTCAACCCTAGTGTGTTTCCTCACGCCATTACCAAGTTGTGTTCTTTTCTCTGGTTGAAAAATTGGGCAAATGCCTGCGTCTTGTAGGAATAGATGGCCAGCGTGCGTCAACGACAGGCGTGTGATGTGTGCCACTCTCTGAGACTGAAAAATTTATTCAGTTGTGTTGTGCTGACCAAGTTGCTCGAGTTTTTCGTTGCTCGTGCTATTGGGCAAGACGAGTGCCGTTTTCAGTCCCTTGCGGAGCATGAAGTCGACCTTTTTGATTTAAGACTCCGTAAGTTTCAGAAACAGGAACGCGTATGCAGAAACAGGAACGCGCATGACTCACGAGAAAGGCGTGATACGCCTTCATGATGTTGTCTTCTAGGAGGCCTGCTCTTGTGTTGGTGATTCTAGCAATGCCTCTTGCAAAATTGTTCGTCCTTTTTTCAAGGCGCTTGAGTGCTTCCTTCTTGTGGCCCTCCTTGGCACCTAACGTTGGCCCTAGTACCTTGACCGTATATACATGCGGTATCGTTTGGTTGTTCTCAGCTTTGAGCAATACTTGCTGCTCCTTTTCGCCCGAATTTCGTCGAGCGTGAAAGAGCGTTAGATTAGATTTAGTGGGGGACAGTGCGAGTCCAGTTGGCATAAGAAATTCTTCAGTTGTAGTTAGTGCTTGTTGAATAATTCCTTCCAAGGCACCATATGAGTGGCCACATGGGACCCATATGGTAATATCATCCGCGTTCATGGCATGGTGCACGGATGGGATTTGAGCGAGCTTCTCCGACAACCTGTGCATCGCCACTTTAAAGATCAATGGCGACAGCAATGACCCTTGTGGGGTGCCGATATTTCCGAGTCGTTCGGGTTTTCCGCATTGCTTTCCTATGCGTATGGTGGCGGTTCGGTTTGCCAGAAAGCCTTTAATGTAGTTGTAGAATTTCTCGCCTAGGTTCATGTGCGATATTTCACCCAGTATGTGTTCATGTTTTACGGTGTCAAATGCCTTAGCGAGGTCCAGAGCTAATATGGCTTTAGGCGTGTGGAGGAGCCCGTAACATGTGTGTTCTCTTAACATCAACATGGCGTCCTGCGTACGTAGTGCGCTGCGGAAGCCAATAATGTTGTGTAAAAAGAGCCCATTGCTCTCAAAGTGGTTCGTAATACGGTTGAGTATTGCATGCTCAGCTACTTTTCTAACGCAAGATGTGAGCGATATGAGCCTTAAGTTATCGATGCTTAGCGGTTTTCCAGGTTTTGTGATGAGCGAAACCTTGGCACTACGCCATTCTTCTGGCACGTACCCGTTTCTCATGTCTCTTTTATGTTCTTAGTAATGATTACAATTCCTTTATCGTCTAAATTTCGTAGCAGTTTATTCTCGCTGCCATCTGGCCCTGGCGCCGATCTGCCATTGAGTTGCTGTAGAGCATACCGTAATTCAGCTTCGCTGAATGGTTCATCTAGCTTTTCTTGCGGTTGGCCTCCATATGAGGGATTTTTGTTTTCCCAGGCTACTGCTTTGCTTTCCAGTGGGAAATATTTTTTGTCTAGCGTTTTGAGGAGAGCTTGGGATCCACCACTATCCTGGGCGTGCTTGTGCACCAATCGTTCAATTTGCAATTGGCTGCCGCCTCTGGTGGGTTTGTCGCTGTCCGCCATGAGGCGCTTAAGCAGCCCCCATTCGCTTCCCCTCCTCATTTAGCCATCTGCTTCGCCACATGTGTTGTTCCACTGCTGCGCGCAGAGCGTTTTGACGTGAGATTTGATTTAGCGGCCAAGGTCCGCGATTTTTGTGCGTGTCTGTTGAGCTTGTTTTTGCGCCACGCTTCTTTTAGGTCTTGCTTATTCTGCAGCAAACTGACCAAGTGCGAGTCCATGACCTGTATGGATTCATCACTCTCGACTTCTTTGGTGGCCTCAATCGCTGCCATTTTTAATTCATTTAAGAGGGCTTCGTATGATAGTTCTGTATTGCCCTTCTGCTCCCGTATTTTACGGAACTGGTCCCAGTCTGTGATTTTCAATTTTTTTAGCGCTTTCGCGTCGTTCTCAACGGTAATTTCCAGGATGCAGTGTTCGCTACCTAGGTCCTCGGCGAGGTTATCTCAGGTAGCTCTGACGTTCTTGGTGAAGGTTAAGTCCGGCATTGTGTCCCGCTGTACCGAATTACCTCTTCTTGAAGGGAGGGAAAGGTTGTTTATCAGCTGCAGGTGCAGCGCATTCGCGCTTCCTGCTAACTTCGTGACTTTGCCTTCGCTTTTTGAGTATGCCCATTCGGTGCTCCTGGAGTTAAAATCGCCCGCTACTATGAGCGCATTGCCACCCGCCATTTTTACTGCCGAGGTAAGCAGTCTGTTGAAATATCTTTTCTTATCTGATGGAGGACTGTACATTGAACACAAAGATGCTTCTTTTAACAGCCCTGTGTGGTAAGATTTCCACCAGGACTGTTTCCATGCCTTTTTTGTATACGGGGGCGTCCCTTTCGGCGAACATTATGTCCTTTCGGATGTAGGTAGCCACTCCTCGCGTCTTGTTCTGCTCGGGGTGCAGGGTCGGCCTGGCTACCCTGTACCCCTGTATGCCAATGCTTTTAGCAGTTTTGCTTTGTCCACATTCCTGTAGCAATATTATATGCGGCTTTTTTTACAGGCTAGCAATAGTTGCGTTAGTGCTGCGTTGCGTTTCTGAAGTGAGTTACAGTTCCACTGCCAGATCTTAATCTCGTAACGGTCAGCGGATATTTTGGCTTGGTAGCTTGTGTGCATCGCTGCTCGTTATTTCCGCGAGATTGCGTGCTTTGACAGGTCGGAATTTAGCTCTAGAAGTAGCTCTTTAGCTCTAGAAGTTACGGCACGCTTGCCGTAACCGCTGCTTTGTTCGCGCTTGAGTTCGAAGGAGCACCTGCCACAGGTGGGTTGGCTACCATCTTCTCCAGGCTCGCGAACCTCTGGTCGGTTTTGTCAGTGCAAGTCTTAAAGGTTTCCATAAACTTGGCAAGCGTGTTCGCCAACGTATAAATTTTGTCGTTGAGCTTAGTTGTCGTGGACTCGACATTTGTCAGTGGGGCTTCTTTATCGAGAGAGACCATTTCGATCTCCTCCATCGTGTCGCTGTCGCTGTCTACGGCTTTGCGTTTGTGTGTGTTGTGGATCGTTTGTTGTGAGCGTGTTGTCAGTGGTGCCGCTGATCTCGACAGGTTAATTCCGTTGCAGCTCTCTAATCTAGCTATTGAGACCCGGAGCACTTCAAGCTCCTACTTGAGGGTCCTGTTTTCTTGTCCAAGCCCTACAATACGAGAATCGGGAGCATGCTCTGGCTGTGCCTTACCTTTGGGCTGGCTACTTGTGCTTCGTGATTCAACTGCAACCCTGCTGGCCCAGGAGCTATTGTTCGGCTGCTGCTGCTGCTGCTGCTGCGTGGCTGTTGGTCTCGTTCTTGATCGGGATCTGGTGCACTCCCGAGATGACCGGCGGTTGTCGGATCCCGACAGGTTTGAAGGGTTCCCTCCGGAACAAGAGCGACCTCTGGATCGAAAACGCCTTCTGGATCAGGAACGCCCTCTGGATCGGGATCTCCCCCTGAATGGAGAACGGTGCTGGACGCTCTATGCGTTCTCCCGTCCTGGCACCTGGCTGTGGCAGGGTTCCTTGAACGTTACAGATGTTGGTTCGTCTTGACGTTGTTGTGCTTGCCACTTTTGCTTTTTGCGTCTTCTTCTCCTTCTCACTATGTATGGAATGTGGAAGCGTTTTTTGCATTCGCGATGTCCGGTGGGGTGATTGCCATCGAAAAGCTTGCATTTCGGCTCGCAGTGATGCACGCCGTCTTCTTGTAGCGTTTCACCGCAGTTGTGACATTTCTTGCTCGTTGCGTTTGTGTGCCGGCAAACATCGGCGCGATGGCCGACTCCTCCGCACCTTCTGCAAACATCAACTTGTCGCTTGTAGAGCAAGCAGGGAACCATGGCGGTTCCGCACATCACTGTGCTCCGAACGCGCAACCCGTCAAAGACGATTGCGACGACTTTGCTCTTTTTAATGCGTCCTGCCTCAATGGCAGTGGGATTTCAGTCGTGCACAATCAGGCGTTTGAGCGTTGCGTCGTCAAGGGAGAGGTCAACGTTCTTGATGACGCCCTTGCATGTATTATCGGGCGCGGCCACGTTTGCGGCAACTTCGAAAGAGCGTTGGTTTGTGTGCAGTTTCTGCACGTTCACGTATGATGTAGCAATATTTTCGTGTGGGGTAGAAATAACAATGATGTTTTGCATATTGTTGGGGCAGATTGTGTCCTCCCGTTCTTGTTCGTCAGTGATCTGGACGGCCATGATGACGGCTCTCGCCAGCAGCACGAGGTCGACTCTGGCTATGTCGAATCTTCCTGTGGGTGTCATAATTACCCTGATCTGCTCCTTGGGTAGATGGGGTAGCCTGGGAGCGGATACCACACGGCGTAGTGCCGATTGACTTTTTTGAAACACCTAAGGGGTTCGCCTGGTTGTTGTGCTCGACCATCCCAGCAGCCAGCTCCTCGTTTGGCGGAGTCGTCTGTCTTCGGCGTCCCATGGCGGTGGTCCATCCTGGTCCTTCGAAGATCTCCGCGCTTACTGCCATTCCCTCCATGGTTATGGTGGAAGGCATTATCAGTGCCTGGTTGTCGGCTGTGACGTGCAGAGGTTGATTCAGTAGCTGCCGCGTCTGGCCGAGCCCTTGGCTACGTGTAACGGCCGTACTTACTCGCCAACCCTAGGTGTGGTTAGGGTTAGCGGGGACGCTCGCCGTGTCTCAACTTGTAAAGTCCAAAAATATGTCTAAGAGTTCACTCATCGCCAAAAATGGCGTCTCCACGGAAACCGCAGAGCTTGCCTGTTCGGATAAGCACAAAGCCAAGTGATCTTGGAGCAAAGAAACGACCGAAAACCTTTAGAAAAGCGGGAGCCGACGTTTTCACGTCCGCGCTCCTCGACGCCACCTAGCGATCCTCTCCAGCAACCATGCACTGTGATCGCTGCTTCGTTGTGGAGGACTGTTTAGCTCTTTTGTTGTGCTGTAGCTAGCAGCACGTTTCGTGTGTGCCACAATCAGCATACAGTGGCCAGAAGTGAGATGGGGGGGGGATTTTCTCAGTAGTCTGTGCTCATGCGTGCCACTATAAGATTGTGTGTATTGAAGTGTATGTTTGTCAGATATTGTGTGTATCGCGTGCGACGAACTTGAGTACATGTGCTCTTTCATGGAAAAATTTGTCTCAAATTTTTCAAAACGTTTTCATCCCTCCTACCTATCTGGTGGTCTGAGAATGCCGAATTTCTAGCAGACGCACAGCTGTGTTTTTATTTGTTTGCCTTCAACACATCAGCACGTTATAATTCTCTCATAGAAAGAGTCATCTTAAATTTTTTTTCTATACACTGTTATTCGGATTCGAGGAATTGGCGGCACATTTAATCGAATATTTGATGTTCTGGAGTGTACGAAGCAGAGCTGGTCACTATGAATGAATGGCGCAGGGCCAGCAGTTTGTTGTATATATATGAGAGACCCTGTATACAGTTAAAGCGTTGTTTTATGAAGCAGTGATGGAAGTGCTGCTCCAATCGCTCCAAAAGTGAAATGCTGCTTAATGCTGCTTCAAACAGTAATTTTGTTAGTAATTGCTCCAAAGCTGCTCCGACATGACACTGAGAGAATGAGAGTGACAAACTTTTACTCTTTGATCAACTTATAAGTCCTTATGAAGAATCAGTGCACTTTCATCTCAGTGTGCTACTAGTGTACTGCATTATTGGGTCTGATCTCATTGGTTTGACAGAACTGTTTTATTGGCCATATGGGCAATAAGGCTTTTTTTTCCTCAGCTAGACATGCAGGCTAGTATGGCGAAATGTTAAATTAAGCCGGATTGCTTTTATCTCATACCTATTATCTACTGCTCGTTTGGCAGCAATTATATTAGGCTGTCGTTACTCTAAAATATGGCGCTTAGTTTTTTGAGTTTAATTTAATTTCTACTCCCAATACTAGTATTTCAAATTGTGGCCCATGTCACAGCACATTTTTGACAAACTGCCATTCTTTGCACCATGAAATGTACTTTGATTGCTGACTCGTAAATACATTTCTTAATAATAAATATTTACAAGATTCTTCGACTATGCTCTGAACTCCAATTATTGCATGGTATATTTATTATCTGCTCCTAAAACACTGGTAGCTGCTGTAAACTAGCAGTGTGGCGGTTTGAGCTAGTTCGTATGACATAAGGATAGGTATAGCGCGAGGACAGGATGAAAAATGTCTCTTTGTGTTCCTTTATAGTCATTCTGTTCTCGCGTTATACCTATTGTCATGTAAACTAGCATGTTTTGCCACTCCGAATACTTTTATGGCTGCTTCAAATTATGCTCCACAAAGTAATGTCACTTCCATCACAAATGAAGTGATTACATTTTAATTCTTTTAAATTAGGCTATTCATTAAACAGAAAAGACTTTAGGTCTGTTCAAATTGAACATTTTTATTTGGCAACATCCCAAAAGCAACTGCAACATTGCATTTGCCCCTAACCTACCCCCACATGTGCAAGATCGAAGTGATGAATGCAACGAATGTGTGAGCAGACCTAGTTGCAAGGAGCCCTCTAAAGTTGTTACTTTGCGCTTGTTGTGCAATTGAGACTGTAATGTCATCCCCAAGTGAGACATTAAAAAGGAGTGTAGTGAAGGAGTAAAACTTGCAATATTAAGTCTACAGAGATAGCCTACTTAAGGTTATGTTGACATTTGCCAGAGAGACAAGTAGATCATCCCCAAAAGGTTAAGTATGAGGGTTTTCACATTTATTACAGTTCAGCGAAATATTTATTTCTCCTTTTGTTATGTGTGCTCTTAATTACAACGTGCTATACTGCCTGGATTATGGCACTTCTTTTGCTAGTACAAACACAACAGCAACCACGATAGTGTTCCTAGAAATTTTTAGTTCAAGGCAAGAACGAGCTATACGGGATAGATAGGTGCTACTTTCATCAGACTTTATTTGAGGCTATGCCAGCAATTACACAAAAACACGTGCACAAAAAGCCAAATGCATTGTCATAAACATGATGACATTTTGGAAATTTTTATCAAGAAAAGCAGTTTCTGCCGTCTAAAGCTACACCAATGTGTCAGATGCGCATTATTCCCTTCCCTATATGGTGCGCTTTTTTGTTTACTTTTGTGCTATATTGTGGTACGATTTTTTGTTAATATTTTTTTTCATCTTGTCCTTACTTCTGCCCCGAGTTTTCCAGTTTTGGCTCATATGTGCCAGAACTTGCATATGCTTCACCAAACTAGTACGGCAGATACTTGGAGTATACCACAGCAGGAAGAGAAAGAGTGGTGTGAGGCATCAGTGCAGCTTCAAAGGGTAGAAACTTATTACAGCGAAAGCTGCTATGAGATGACAAGGGCAGGCTTGATGTCAGGAAAGGAAACACATCAGTAAGAGTGAGAAAAGAAATTCAGAAGAGCAATAACATAAGCTGTGACATAACGCGAATTGCTTAACAAGTGCGCCGTCCAATGCTCCAACCCATTACAAAATTTTGATCTCTTATCAACTGTGGCGCCTCCCCACCTTGTTCGGGCATAATTCTTCGTGTTCAGTCCCTGCATAAACATTTGAACGAAAACTTTTGCATGTATGTAGCGGATACTACGCTTCTCCGAAGAATTACGAAGGATAGCAAAAGGAATGCCGGCCTTGCCGAGTAATTGGCTGAGTAACCAAGCCTTAATTCAGACTATCAGTACTACACTGCACTATTTAACCTACCAAAAATAATGAATTATGAATCAGTCCAGTTTGTTTAGAAAGTTCAGTCTATTCTCTTTTTTTCTCTGTGTATCAAAATTATCATATGCAGTTAAAAACAGCTGATCACTTTTTCTTTTAACCTGCATAATGATAATTGGTCATTTACATTAACCGTTGGCTATTGAAAAACGCACTAGGGGAACAGGACATTGCAATCGCGGTCAACTTTTTAAGGAAAAGCTTTAGGGTCCCGAATTTTCTCTGATACAATCGTGTCTATTACAATGCATAAGGCTCACTAAGCATTTAAATATATATATATATATATATATATATATATATATATTATGTCGGTACTTTGGACCCTACCCTTCGTAGTTCTTCATCACCTCGGTGAAGTGAACTACGAAGTTGTCTCAGCAGACACGTCACACCGTTCTCGCAGACCAAGCTCCTCGGATGTGGTTCAGGTCTCCAGGATGAAGCCGCACCATTCGCGTTGACTGCACGTCAAGAGCTTTGCGATGTGGCAATAGCCTTCAAGACAACTGTTCATTACTTTCTTTTTTATTTTTCATCTCGTCCTTATTCTTTTCAAAGGACACAGACATTTCTGACTACCTTTCGTTGTTTTTCGGAGCCATGGCATTCATGCGATGCTTCTTCTTTTTTTTTTTTGGGGGAGAGGGTAGTGCCACGCTGTGTTAGTGGCAGAAGACGAGAGCGAAGAAGTGAATGGCAGCTGTGGCTGAGTAACCATTTCTCCACTTCGAGTTCCTGCCTATCGTTTCCTCTCGCGACAATATATATATATATATATATATATATATATATATATATATATATATATATATATATATATATATATAATGACGTCGGCGTTGAGACAGCGTTTATTCAGCCGATTCAGCCAAGGGCTCCGCAGCGAACGGGTTGTCTGAGACCATGCGCACACGCACACGATGATGATTGTGAAGATGACGAAAGGAACCCAGACGGATGATGAAGGTTATGGTAATGCAAATGTGAGAAAAAGCGCATAATGAGTGCCCACACTAATTCCCCCCACATCGAAGCGGTCAACTTGGCCGTAGCAAGTCAATGTGGCAGAGAACGTCACCTGAAGGGTTTCATGCGAGACACGCGCACGATCTCTGTGGTGCGGTGACGGCGGTCTGTTGGAACGCAAGTGGCGTCACACGAAAATTAACGTGCGACGTCTGTTTGATAACTATGTGAGGCCCAATGAAGTGTGGCTGAAACTTGTCACACAGACCATGTGTACGAATAGGTGTGAACAGGAGCACCTCGTCACCAGGTAGGAAAGTACAAGGCGATGGGTTGTGGCATAAATGACTTTTCAATTTTGCTGTCGCGCTTCCGTGATGATACGAGCCCGATCGCAACACCGGGCTAGTCTTGAAATGTATTCCTCGCTGGAAGACGAAGACGAGGTTACGTCATTGTTGAAAAGCGAAACGTCGAGGAAGCAAGTAGGGGAACGTCCATAAACGAAGTAGAACGGCGAATAACCGGTGGTGCGCTGAACGGCCGTGTTGTAAGCAAAGGTGAGGAATGGTAAGAGAGTATCCCAGCTTTTGTGATCTGGACTAATGTAGACAGCTATCATATATGGTAGTATCCGGAACGCAGGTAGAGGCTGGAAAAGTATTTCGCGCCTTGTATAGAAACCATGGCGTCGTCAATGCGAGGAATTGGATACAGATCCTTGCGAGTGATCTTGTTGAACGCTCTGTAATTGACGAAAAATCGAACGGAGCCATCCTTCTTGCGAACCAGAACCACAGGCGACGACCATGGGCTAGATGAAGGGCGAATTGCCTTTTGTTTCAGCATGTCAGCTACGTTTTCTTCGATGAATTTTCTCTCAGTAGAAGACACGCGGTAGGGCCGGTGGCGTACAACAGATGTTCTGACTGTGTGAACTCGATGCGTTAAAGTAGTATCGCGGCCCTAGGTCGACGAATAAACATCGAAGGAACTTGCGCCTTCTTTCTTTAACAAAGCAAGCAGCTGTTGCATCTGTGAAGGTGTTAATTCTTCGCTAATGGCTGCAGTAAAGGCAGAAGAAGAAGCAGGCTCACCCCTGGGGCTGTCATTGGGGGTGACGGTATGAAGTGGCATGATGCACGCAGGCTCGAGATCCGACACGCAGGCTACCGTGGTGTTCTGGGGAAGTAGAATTTTTTCGTATGTTGTATTCACAGTGGTGACAAGTGCGGAACCATTGAGAAACCGAACTGCACCGGAAGCGAGAATCATGCCTTTACCAACGCAACTAAATGATGGTGAGACCAAGACGTCGCCATGGTCTATGTCCTTGGAGGTAATGGTTACAATTCGCTCTTGACCTGGTGGTAATTCGGTATCCTCCGCAGCTGTCAAACGAAGTGGCCTCTGGGGGTCGTCGTTGAGCGTAAAGTCCGTGTCGGTGAGGTAGACGATGCGGTGGCCTCAGCAAAGAGCCGCGGAGGCAGAAGAAAGTCTCACCGTAAAATTATTTTGTGAGAGCAGTCAGTCCGGACGGCAAACTGAATGTGGTGTCGGATACCATCAATTAAAACGCTGGCTGTACAAAAAGCGGAAGGGCGATTGGTATACCCCTGGGCAGCAGCCAACGTGGGTCCATCGTAAGGGGTCATCACTTTTTCAGACGTTGGCCGAAATCAACACGCATAACCGAAAATGCTGCACCCGTGTCCACCAGCGCATCCACGAACACTCCTTCTATTACCACCGAATTCATGTTGCATGGGCCTGGTGGAGGAATATCAGTCCTAATTTGGATTGCAGTTTTTGCTCCGGAAACTGCATCACTTAGTTTTCCGAATGACTGGCAGTGACGAATGAGGCAGGCAGAAGTGGGGATGAGGAGCGGCGAAAGGGTGACGGTGAACACCGTCTAGAGTTCCGGCTGCTCCGAGGTGCACTCGATACGGGCGGAGAGGGAGACCGGTGTATAGGTGATGAATCACGTTGACCTTGATAGTAAAAAGCATCTCGTTCACGCATGTCGTAACTGGAGCGCTCGTCTTGCTGGCGCTTGCGGCAGAACCGAGAAACGTGGCCGCGATACCCGCAGTAATAGCAATCTGGGTGAGATGAGTGGCAGGGGGAAGGGTAGAAACCATGCGGAGTACCTGAAGAGAGTGCGGTCAGGTGTACAGAGGAAGGATCAGGCGGGACCAAACAAAAGTTGAGGGGAGAAGCGGCAGCGACCGACGCGTACGATGGCAGTGGCAATGTCGTGTTTACCTCGCTCGGAGGCATAGCAGCGACCTGCACGTAGATTCGTATGGGCTGAGACGAGGGTGACTTGACGTGAGCCGTAGAGTTCAGAGATGTCAGTTCCCCCTTGATAATGTCGCGTAATGCCACTCGAGTAGACTGTGGAGAACACGTAGGAGGTGTGAAATCCATGTTCTGCAACTCTTCACGTATTATGTCTCTTATCAGGTCACGGAGAGGTCTGTTAGATTTTTCGTTTAAGTCTGGTTATGTACGAACCGAGTCCAAAGAATCGAGGCGCTGACATGTCGTGAAGGCGTCGGCTATGGTAGCGGGGTTCTGAGCAACCAGGGCATTGAAGGCAACAGGGCCTATACCCTTCAAACTGTGGCGTACTTTGTCGGACTCGGGCATAGATGAATAGGCCCACCGGCAGAGCGCAAAAACGTCCTCGATGTACGACGTGTACGACTCACCGGAATGTTGTTGGCGAGTGTCGAGGGTTCGCGACTGCGAACCGATTGGCCGGTGTACAAAAAAGATTGCCCGCAGCTTCCCTCGGGGAACACTGAGGAGGATGCGGAGCATATAATTGGTTAACGGGGTGTTAAAGTGCGACTTACTTGGGTCGATGGCTAAATTCGTTAACGTTGTTGTGAAATGGGGTGTTAAATTGCGACTTACTTGGGTCGATGGCTAAATTGGTTAACGTGGTTGTAGGAGGGGGTGTTAAATGAGTGAACACGCACACACGTATGCGAAAGGGCGGCGCTGGTCGAAGGGACGTCGATCATTGTGTTTGTGGATTCGTTGGAAATCATTTCACCGCGACCTTGGACGTCGACGCGCCGTACAAACCAACCGACGAGCGGCAACTGAGCGAGCGAGCGCCGACCTTGAGTATATTGCCACGTTCCATTTCCCAAGTTTTTGTTATCGTCCCAAAACACCACACGTTTCTCAGCGCAAATCGCGCCTGCAGTTTTCGAGAAGGTTCTGGACTGTAGTAGATCATTTTGATAACATCACGCCCACTGTGCGAACGGTACAGATTGTTCTGGAACCTACGCCAGCGCCAGCGATAACGCTAGAACATTCGACGGCAAGGGTATAAATGCCGACGCGCTTCGCCGCTAGTCAGTTGTTGATCGAAGGCCGACGCTCCGTTCGCCGCTATCAGTCCGAGACTGCTATCTGTGCGAGACTGCTGCTGTAATTTGACTTTCCGTTTACCGGGCACAGGTTCGCCCAAATAAACAATTAAATTCCAACACGAAGTCTCCTGTCTTCGGCCACGTCACGACCCCGTGACATCTGGTGGAGGTGCTGCTTCGTTCATGTACCGGACGCCCCCGTCAAGCCGTGAATCCAGCCCACGTCGCGGAGAAGACATCGACGCCAAACAGGAGCAGCGAACAAGCCGCCGACAGCAAGGGATACCACCGGAATACGGGCTTCTACAAGACAAGGCGCGGAAGACCGACGCCATGACCGCGACTGCAGCGACAATGACAACCGCAGCGTCCCAGCCCACGATGGTCATGCATCAACCCAGGGAACCACCGATTTTCCATGGGTCATCGTTCGAAGACCCGGAGTCCTGGCTTGAAACATACGACCGTGTGGCCGCCCTCAACCACTGGGACCATGACGAAAAGCTGCGTCGTGTGTTCTTCTATTTGGAAGACACCGCGAGGACCTGGCCTGAAAATCGAGAGTCCACGCTCCGAACGTGGGATGTTTTCTGCGCCGCATTCCTGCAAACGTTCGCGAGCGTCGCTCGCAAAGAGAGGGCCGCTGCTTTATTAGAGACCCGGGTTCAGCTACCGAATGAAAATGTCGCCATTTTCACAGAATGACCCGACTATTTCGTCACGCTGACCCAGACATGCCTGAGGAGAAAAAAGTTCGTTTCCTCATGCGAGGGGTCAAACAGGAGCTCTTCGCGGGGCTGATGAGAAACCCACCAAAAACCGTCCAAGAATTTGTAGCCGAAGCGACCACTATCGAAAAGACCCTGGACATGCGCACCAGACAGTATAATCGTCGCCTGACTGCAGACTGCGCTGCTGCTCAAGCCAGTAACTCCGGAGACCTGCGTGAAACGATCCGATCGATCGTGCGGGAAGAGCTGCGCAAGCTGTTGCCTTCGGCACAGCCTCAAGTGGATTCAATCGCCGACATTGTGCGAGAAGTTCGGCAATCGCTTCAAATTCCCCACGCACCGCTGCACGAGCCGGAAGCTATGAGCTACACCGCTGCATTGCGCCACAACGCTCCTCACCGTCCACGCCAAAACGCCGCCCCATCGCACTTCCGTCGACAGACGCCACCGCCGCCACCACCCCCACCGACGTCATACCGTTCGCCAGCGGCCCAGCGCAGTGCACCGAGGAAGACTGACGTCTGGCGCACCCCTGGCCATCGCCCGCTCTGCTACCACTGCGGCGAGGCCGGACACACATACCGTTGTTGCAAGTACCGACAAATGGGACTGCGTGGCTTCGCCGTCAATGCACCGCGTCCACAGCCAGGAGAACGACCACGTGACATCGCCGACTACCTGACAGGAACTCGGTGGACACCACGAAGCCCTTCGCGTTCCCCGTCGCCTAGCCGCCGCACGTCACCGCACCACCGGCAGTACTCTGGCCCAACGCGGGGCCGGTCTCCTAGCCCGTATCCGGGAAACTAAGGGCAGCAACCGATGGAGGTGCGGTTGCTGTGCGACGAACTACCGAAGATCCTCCGACGACGACGACGCCGCGACGGAGCTTTCCGAACACGACGCAAACCAGGCAAAGCCCTGACGGCGAAAGCTCACTTACCGAAGGTGGTCTGACGAAGCAACGTGGAAGCAGCGGAACAAGCCGACGCAGCCGTGATCCGACGCCACGCCCTAACTGTAATGCGAGACGGCGAACTAGCGACCTCGACGTTCTTATCGATGGCCACAGTGTGACCGCTCTCGTCGATACTGGAGCCGACTATTCTGTCATCAGTGGGTCGTTCGCCGCGAAGTTAAAGAAAGTTAGGACAGCTTGGAAAGGCCCTGAAATCCGCACAGCCGGAGGTCATCTCATAACGCCTGCAGGAATCTGCACAGCGAGAGTCACCATTAACGGCCGTATTTATCCTACAGACTTCGTAGTCTTACAGCGTTGCTTGAGAGATGTCATCCTTGGCATGGACTTCTTATGCCTCCATGGGGCTGTCATCAACCTAAAAACAAAGTCGATAACGTTATCCACAGAAGAAGCACTACCGCCGCGCACGCCGTCAGGACACCATGCCTTCAATGTGCTGGAAGAACAAGTCACCATTCCGCCTCGCTCAAGCGTCATTATTTCAGTCGGCGCTCCTAAATCACCTGACTTGGAAGGCGTCGTTGAAGGCAGTCAGCATCTGTTGGTCACCCGAAATATTTGCGTCCCAAGAGGAATTGCAGAGCTGCGCGGAGGCAAAGCAACGGTTATGCTCACGAATTTCAGCAACGAGTACAAACATGTGAACAAAGGAACAACGGTCGCATACATCGAAGAAATTGTCGAAGCCACCAGTGCTTTCGCCCTCGCCGATTCTGCGGAACCTGTTCAGAGGAACCAAGCCCCTCCCATAGCTTTCGACGTCAATCCCAGACTTCCGAACGATAAGCAAGAACAGCTCAAGGCCCTGCTCCTGCAATACGAAGATTGCTTTTCGTCGTCATCGAAAATTCGGCAGACCCCAATCACGAAACATCGCATCATAACTGAAGAAAATGCCCGACCACTCCGTCAGAGTCCGTACAGGGTTTCGACGCGAGAACGTGAGGCCATGAAGAGACAAGTTGATGAAATGCTGCGGGATGACATTATCCAGCCGTCCAAGAGTCCATGGGCATCCCCCGTGGTGTTAATAAAGAAAAAGGATGGGACCCTACGTTTCTGCGTCGATTATCGCCGCCTGAACAAAATCACAAGAAAGGACGTGTATCCTCTCCCACGAATAGACGACGCACTTGATCGGCTCCATAACGCCAAGTACTTTTCGTCAATGGACCTCAAGACTGGCTATTGGAAAATCGAAGTCGACGAAAGAGACCGAGAGAAGACGGCGTTTATAACACCCAACGGCCTCTTCGAGTTTAAGGTGATGCCCTTCGGACTTTGCTCAGCACCTGCAACATTTCAACGCGTTATGGATACAGTACTGGCAGGATTGAAGTGGCAGACTTGCCTTGTGTACTTGGACGACGTCGTCGTGTTTTCCTCGAGTTTCGACGAGCATCTTTAGCGCCTTGAAGCTGTACTTCAAGCCATCAAGACTTCCGGACTCACACTGAAGCCAGAAAAGTGCAGATTTGCGTATGAGGAGCTCTTGTTTCTGGGGAACGTTATCAGCAAGTCTGGAGTTCGTCCCGATCCACGGAAAACAGCCGCCATCGCCGACTTCCCGCCGCCCTCTGACAAGAAAGCCGTGCGCCGATTTCTGGGCCTGTGTGCCTATTAGAGGCGGTTCGTGAAAAACTTCGCCCGCATCGCCGATCCTCTCACTAACCTTACCAAAACCGACGTGGAGTTTAAGTGGGAAACGCCGCAGGAACACGCTTTCCAGGAGCTAAAACATCGCCTCCAGACGCCTCCGTTACTTGCTCATTTCGACGAATTCGCCGAGACAGAAATACATACTGACGCAAGCAGCGTAGGTCTTGGCGCCATTCTTGTGCAGAGGGCTGACGGACTTGAAAGGGTTATTAGTTACGCCAGCCGATCGCTTTCTAAAGCAGAAGCAAATTATTCCACAACAGAAAAGGAGTGCCTCGCTATCATCTGGGCTACGTCGAAATTTCGCCCCTACCTCTACGGCAGGCCCTTAAAAGTTGTGAGCGACCACCACGCATTGTGTTGGCTAGCCACCTTGAAGGACCCTTCAGGTCGCCTCGCACGATGGAGCCTGAGACTTCAAGAATATGACATTACTGTGATTTACAAGTCCGGCAAAAAACACTCCGACGCCGACTGTCTCTCCCGTGCGCCTGTCGACCAACCGCTACCCGACGACCCGGATGACGACTGCTTCTTAGGAACGATAACTACCGACGACTTCGCTGAACGACAGAGGGCCGACCCGGAACTTAAGGCCCTAATAGAATACCTCGAAGGCAGGACCGCCGAAGTCCCGAAGGTATTCAAGCGCACACTTGCGTCGTTCTTTCTACGAAACGGTCTTCTACAAAAGAAAAACTTTTCACCGCTTCGAGCTAAGTACCTCCTTGTGGGGCCTTCGGCTCTGCGACCAGAACTCCTGCAGGCCCTGCACGACGATCCGACGGCAGGGCACCTCGGTGTTTCTCGCACGCTCGCGAGGATACAAGAAAGGTACTACTGGCCACGTCTTACCACCGACGTCACTCGTTATGTGAGGACATGCCGGGACTGTCAGTGACGCAAGACACCGCCGACAAGGCCAGCGGGACTTCTGCAGCCAATTGATCCACCTTGCCGACCTTTCCAGCAGATTGGTATGGACCTACTGGGGCCATTCCCGACGTCGGCTTTCGGAAACAAGTGGATCGTGGTAGCTACCGACTACCTCACCCGCTACGCCGAGACAAAATCCCTGCCCAAAGGCAGTGCATCCGAGGTAGCTAAGTTCTTCGTCGAAAATATAGTCCTACGTCACGGCGCCCCGGAGGTCCTTATCACCGACAGAGGAACGGCGTTCACTGCCGACTTAACTCAAGCGATCTTGGCATACAGCCAAACAAACCACCGCCGGACGACAGCGTACCACCCACAGACCAACGGCCTCACCGAGCGGCTTAATAAGACGATCGCCGACATGCTGTCAATGTACGTCGATGTCGAACACAAGACGTGGGACGCCATTCTTCCGTATGTGACCTTCGCATACAACACGGCGGTGCAGGAGACGACGCAGATATCTCCATACAAATTGGTCTACGGAAGGAGCCCGGCAACGACGCTCGATGCCATGTTACCCAACGTCACCGACGAAGAAAACCTCGATGTGAGCGAGTACCTTCAACGCGCCAAAGAAGCCCGACAGCTTGCGCATCTCCGTATCAAGAATCAACAGACGACCGACAGCCACCATTACAACCTTCGACGACGCTTCGTGGAATACCAGCCCGGTGAACGTGTTTGGGTGTGGACGCCGATACGCCGACGTGGACTAAGTGAAAAGCTTCTGCGACGGTACTTCGGACCGTACAGGGTGGTTCGACGTCTAGGCCCACTTGATTACGAGGTTGTCCCCGACGGCATCACGAACTCTCAACGACGCCGATCGCGACCTGAAGTCGTCCATGTCGCGCGCCTCAAGCCGTTTCATGCGCGTTAACAAACTGAAAGTGTTTTTTTGTATTATTGTTGTATCGTAATTTATTCATTGTACTTTCTCGCATTATTATTATACATTCATCTTTAGTTAAAGCATCGGGACGATGCCTTTTTTTCAGAGGGGGGCAATGCAACGTTCCATTTCCCAAGTTTTTGTTATCGTCCCAAAACACCACACGTTTCTCAGCGCAAATCGCGCCAGCAGTTTTCGAGAAGGTTCTGGACTGTAGTAGATCATTTTGATAACATCACGCCCACTGTGCGAAAGGTACATATTGTTCTGGAACCTACGCCAGCGCCAGCGATAACGCTAGAACATTCGACGGCAAGAGTATAAATGCCGACGCGCTTCGCCGCTAGTCAGTTGTTGATCGAAGGCCGACGCTCCGTTCGCCGCTATCAGTCCGATACTGCTATCTGTGCAAGACTGCTGCTGTAATTTGACTTTCCGTTTACCGGGCACAGGTTCGCCCAAATAAACAATTAAATTCCAACACGAAGTCTCCTGTCTTCGGCCACGTCACGACCCCGTGACAATATATACAGCGCGACGGCGCATGCACTGCCAGCTGTTGAATGTTCTCGAAGCACGACGGCGCATGCGCGTCCACTGGAGATTCAGAATTGTAGAATGTTCTCGAAGGGGAAAAGCGCGCGCGGCACAGAAGGTGGGTGACGGTGCATGCGCGCGTCAGCTGTCGAATGTTCGAGAAGGGGGAGAAGCGCAACGGCGCATGCGCGTGCGTCAGCTGCCGATGTTATCGAAGCGCGACGGCGCATGCGCGCGCGTCAGCTGCCGATGTTCTCGAAGCGTGACGGCGCATGCGCGCTACATTATACAGCTAGCGAATGTTCGTGAAGAGGAGAAGCGCACGCGGTGTGTAGAGGAGGAAGGGTGCACAGATGGTGGAGGAGTGAAGCGCGTGCGGTGTGTAGAGGAGGAAGGGATGCACAGATGGTGGAAGAAGGAGGAGGAAGCTTGCGGACGGCGCCGCACTACAAGCCTCGAGTATTAGATGCTCCGCATCTAAAACGTGACGGAGCTGCTCGAAGGTCGCCCAGTCGGGTATGTCGATGATGTGATTAAAGTACCACGTCTTTGCCACACTGGTCAAATGGAAAGAGACGTAACAGAGCTTGGCGCTAT
Organism: Rhipicephalus annulatus; assembly: GCA_013436015.1. Lineage (NCBI taxonomy): Eukaryota > Metazoa > Arthropoda > Arachnida > Ixodida > Ixodidae > Rhipicephalus > Rhipicephalus annulatus. The sequence continues at coordinate 176,518 of WOVY01001986.1, read as the reverse complement.
CGTCCCAGCGACTAGCAACACTCACGCGGCTGTACTCATCGAGCCAGTCCTCTGATTCTTCCCCGCGACGACCGGCGAAGAGAGGGAGGTCACGTTGGTGGCTGTGCACGTAAACAGGAGACGTGGCTGAAGATGGCGGGGGAGAGATGACAGCAGCGATGGCAGCAGCGCCGGCAGCAGCGCCGGCAGGCTCGTTCTGTGATATGCTGCCAGACAAGAGGGGGGGGGGGGGCAATCGGCGGCCTGAACGCAGATCCAGGGAGTCGAGCGAGGTGGGAGAGGACCGAGGACTGAAAGTCCACCTCCACCACGTAAGACGTCTGCGTTGAGTCAGCGTTTATTCAGCCAAGGGCTCAGCAGTGAACTAGTAGTCTGAGACCGAGCGTGCACACACGCGATGATGATTGTGAAGATGAGGACAGGGACCCAGACGGATGATGATGATTATGATGATGCATATATGAAAAGAAGTGCATATTGAGTGCCCACAATATATACACAAGTACATATCTATTCGGTTAGACCCTACTAGGCCACTGAATAATTATTTCTGGATGTTCTCGACGACAGACTTTACCAAGTCAATCAGGGCACCCTGCTGCCGGAGATAGAGTTCTCTTTCTTGTTTTCTTTCTCTTTGCCTGGCAAGTCACTCTTCCTTTTTCTTCTCTTGAGTTTCTTCCCACTCCCTCTATTTTGTAGGAATACCTCTCTATCCAAGGTGAGCCTGTCGCGTTCTAAAGTGATGCGACAGTCCTCGACTGCAAGGCCTTCTCTTTCTAAGGCCAACCGCTCTAAGGCCTGTCAACATGCTTGGACTGCCTGCAAGATACATAATGCTTGCACTGACCAGTAACATAGGTTGGAGCAAGTGTAGACTGCTTAAAGGTTGTATCAGAAGTAACACCTCTTCATTTCTACACTTTGCCAGGATGAGTTGGGATAACATGAATGTAGAGGCAATCTAAGCTGTCAATATACAGAGGTAGAAGTTCCCAGACCAAAAAGAGCCGAGGAGCTTTTCAGCACCCCTAATTCAGCGCCCAGAAAGGCTTCAAATTAACAATAAAAGTAGAATGTTGATGTTTTAATCCTTGCACAAAGTCAATGGGACTGACGAGTAGCTGAAATGAGTGATTAGGTCCTGGTCAAATTGTGAAAGCCATAAATTATAGTGAAAATAAAGTTTTTTACAGTTTTAGTGGGTTTGCATTCTGAAACTGCATTTCATAATTTAATACTAAAATATTGTTTAATGTCAGAAAAAAGCCTAGATGCTTCACTTTGCTGTCCTTCAGTTTCTTACACATAATCTGATGCTTTTATGTATACCTTAATTAGTACTGAAAGTTCGAGTGTGCACATTGTGAAGAAGATGTCAGGTTTTTATTACGCCTTGAAGATGTGATTGATTGATGCGTGGGGTTTGAAATCCCAAAGCCATCATATGATTATCAGATACGTTGTAGTGGAGGGCTCCAGAAATTTTGACCACCTGGGGTTCTTGAACGTGCACTCAAATCGGAGCACACGGGCCTACAGCATTTTCGCCTCCATCGCCTACAAGATGTGGGCGAACAATATATGGATGAGTCCCCACAAGCAATGGTCATGAAGAAAAAAAACCCTGTGATCACGATTGTGAACAGATGAAGAAGGTATATGCTAACAATATCATAATCCATTTCCGCTCTATTCCACACTGCTTACGAGGAACTAAAATGAGAATGGCCTAAGCTTAACTGCCTCACTGTCTTCAGAGCAACGGCTGAAAGATGACGAGCAATGGTGAATGCACAACACAACTGCGGTCGGGAGGTGACCACAACTGCTGTCGTGGTCACCTCCCGCTGTTCAAAGCACTTCTTGAGCGTATGACTTCGTAGTCGACACAGATTTAAAACTCCTGATTATAAATGTCTACGAAAATTTACATTGCTATTCGGTGATCGAGCACTGACTGGGTAGTTTTTCATTGTATTAAAGAAGACAGGTACCGTAACAAATATCTATGAGTGTTCCCAAAGCTTTAACTACCTATTCTCGTCTGTACTCCAAGGCCAAACTTGGGTGCCCTAGGCAAGGCCCAGACAAGAAGACATCTCGCTCATCACAATGATCGTAGTGGAGGTACCTCTTGCTGTGCACATGTTCAGTATGTACATTTTTTTATTTTGAACACTAACACACTTTACAATAACATTCAGTCATGCATGTTCATTCTCTTCTGAAATCACGCAAGAATACAAAAGCATTGAATGGATAGAAGAGGTCAAGAGTAGAATATGAAGAGCAAAAGGAAAGAAAGAACACGACTATGCTAGATGGGCTAAAGAAACGTATTGACATGGTGTTAGTAAAAGCAGTATCACACAGGTCACTGTAATAGGTTGGTTACAGATAAAATACACCATTTATATGTTTCACTTAGCTGCCCTCCTTGTACATGCAGTAATGAATATTTAAGAAACAACTCAAAATGTCAGAGTAACGGATATAGCTATTAGTTTATCAACATAGAAATGTCTGGCTAGTTGCATCTTGTTTGTAAAATACAAACTGACATTGGTAAATTATGTGTCACAAATTAGTCATAACTTGCCAGAAGCTGATGGATGGGCAAGACAATGTTACAATGTTCATACAGTAGTAAACTGAAACGTACAATTTTCGAGGCATATACCAGGAGTGGTACGCATATACCCTTTTGTAATAGTGGGCAAAAGGCCACTGGTGGGGCCTTGGGTGGGGCCTGGCGTGGAACCAGTGGTGGGGCCAGAGGAAGAACCAGAAGAAGGGCCAGTGGTAGGGCCAGTAGTGGGGCCAGAGGAAGAGCCAGGGGGAGTGGCAGGGGAAGAACCACAGGGTGGCATCAAGGATGGGGAAAGGATGGCGGGTAGAGGTGGGGTCAAGGGTGGCATCAGGGGTGTTGTTCAGAATAGGGCGTGGACTTGGCTCGTGGAGGAAGCCAGGTGAAAGGCTGGGTGAGAGGTTTTGCACCAGCACGCTGCTGGATGCAGCCGTCTGCCCTCTTGTACTCACCGAGGTGCTGGCAGGTAGTTGTGGAACTGATGCCAGCACCTCTCAGTCATCAGGGGTAGCTGAAGCTTGTGTCTCCCTCAGGTCATAGACGCTTGTGGACCCTGAGAAAGAGCAAATGTTGTAGCGCATAATTTATTTAGCTTATCAGAGACATCAAGGTAATCTGGTGATACCAGCAATTTCAGGAAAGGTACGGTTCCTTTTGGTTATACTAGTGCTTGGTACAGAATTAAACAACTCAGGGGTATTGAAGGACTCTGAAGGTCCTATGAAATATTTTGGAAGAAGCAGTCAGTGTATCTACCATTTTGATTTTTTCTAACTCTCTGACTTTTCCCAGGTTTTCAAAGATAATTAAAAGCAAATTCCTTGACGGCCACGTTTGCTTGGAAATTTCTGTGCACAGAAGACAAACGCTCGAGCAAAAAAAGTGAAATCAGGCGCTCATATAGAAAAAGTTAACATACTGCACGCCCTCAGAATATTTTGAACGTGTACGGCAAGATATACGAAAACGTACATCTGGCCAAATAAAACATCTGAGCTAGGCAGTGAGCAAGTTTGCTGTTTGATGTTCGGAAGAACCAGGACGCAAACCTTTTCTGTTCCGTTATAAGGCCAGTAATACTCAGCAATTAATGCTCTTTCGTGCTGCCTGCTACATTCCAATACTTGACTAACCTTAATGATGTCACAGTGGAAGTCATCACACTTAACAATTTGAATAGGTGGATCACGTCCACTTTAGACACTTCGTAAGTTTGCTGAACGTATGTTGTCTTGATATTCATTGAATTGCTAAACTAAGAAAACATTTATTCGAACTAATGATTTTTAGGTAAGAAGCAAGACACTTACACACGTTGTATTCATCATGCAAAGACAGTACGTCCTCATCGACAGACATCCACTCCTTTCCAGTGACGTCGAATTCTGAGGCAGCCAGGTCTCGGATTGCTGCAGCTACTTACTTTTTCTGTTGCAGGGCGCTCCGATTTTGCTTGCTCCTGCTTCTGCTGCTGTTTTGCTGCAGCCGTAACTTTCCTTATGGCACTGCTTTTTAAGCACCCCACTGTTCTGTGCTAAGTGGTACACCTCTGCCAGCAGCCTCTCTTTTTTTATTATATTCTTCTTCTGTTCAAGATCTAAGGTAACATGAGATTATTTAGCAATATTAATAATATTTCATAACAATCACAAACAGCAGTCGTTAATGATAAGGACAGAAGAAACGCTGACTGCCGGCAATAATTATTGTACATTTTGAAAGTTTAACACATCACATTTGTCTCAAATGTTTGACATCTCTGGGCAACCCATTCAAAGTTGCCAATTGCTTAAATGCATGCGCACCACATTTTCAATCTATAAGCCGCTGTATGACACCAATAGTAATTAGGCTCCTCGAACATGCATAATGTAGGGACGGTAGAGTGAAACATATGAGCAACTGTCAAACACTTAGACATGCCGATATACTTTGTTCTGATCGACGTTTCGCGTAAAGTTGCTAAACACAGGTTATTCCTTACTGAATGCGTTCAAGAACAAGCAAAATTTGGACTAATGGCCTAAGAATCACGTTTCGCTATCGATTCAACTTATATTATTTTTCATTTGTTAAGCTGCCCATAGTAGGAAACGTTTTAGATTTACCAGGGCTATTCCTAGGCACTAGCTTTATTCCTGACGAGATTCTGCTTTTGCATATTGCGTATCACGGAGATCAACACGAGCACAGCTCAGCGCAGTTTGGCCTTCAGCAGCGCAACTGCTGCGGCTGCAGAAAAGATTGGCAATGACGTAGCACGTAAGTACACATAAGTTATTAGAGAGGGGAAGCGATGAGAACACTTACCTTCTCAGATTTTTTCTGTCGCGCACGGCGAACTGCGCGAGCAACAAATCGAGGTGGTCCCAGAGGCTCCGGGCAAAAACATTTGTCAGCAACACCACCGATAAGTTGCGAACGATGGCGGCCCATGTCGAGCCATCTTCAAAAGGGTCCATGGCCAGCACCTCCCGTAAGAAAAAATGTCTACCTCGGACGTAAAGTAAAACCTTCCGCTGCACTGCTTCGCCAGAGGCGGAATCTGTGAAGGCGGCTGATCCATCCTGTGCGAGATTTGGCGCCTTTGTGCTTACAAGTCAAAGTGGTGGATCTGGCCAGCTTCGGCTTGGCTCGCTGTGAAGGTGGGTGACTTCACGGGTAATATAAAGCGCCAGGGCAGCTTATCTCCGCTAGGAGGCCAGTGGTCGCAGCGTTCTTTATGGCCACAAGAACGCATCGCACCATCGCCCTAGCGATCTGGAGACGCATCTCTCTGGGGTTTCGCGCATGCGCAATACCGCTGCCCGAACGTCCTGGGTACGCAAGCCGCTTGAGTACCCAGCACTAAAACTCCCTAGTACCAGTGAAAATATGTCGGCGCTTGTAGTTGAAGATTGTAACAAGAACCTCGCATTGGCCAGCCTGGAGGCCTACTATGCTTTGTGCTACGCAAACACCTTTGGAAAAGAGTAGGGATCGATCGCTCTCCGCCACCAATTCACCTTGTGCTGATTTGTTACACGTCACTCGAGCCATAACACTTGAGCGCAGCGATATTGTCACAGCATCGTCTATTACACGCAGGCATACTTCATCGTGGCTGCGATCATGCTCTGGTGTAGCGCTTTTTGTTGTGAACGGGACGAGACGTTGTCGAATGTCGGTGATAGCATCTTGCTGCCTCGGAAAGCCCATGCTAAGGATCAGGTCTCGAGAACACTGACGAAGAACGCTCAAGCTGAAAATAAAGGTAGAACCCGGAATCTACATTTGTGCTGTGCAAACGCCAAGTGGCGTGACTATGTGCCCGCCAGCAATACGGATTGGCTCAAGGTTCCAAGGCATTGTCAGTTTCTTCACGAGAGCAGCCTGTTTTTCACTTATTATAGAAAAATGCGCACCCGTGCCAACTAAACCACTGCCTTTACGACCGTCGAGCAGCGCTGTGATGTCTAATGAAATCTTTGTGGAACCAGCTGGTGTCGTCGCCGTCGGGGAATCGTCAGTTTACGGAAGCGTCTGTAGGAGGTCTTGAGCTTCTCCAGTATAATCGGCCTCGCACCCAAAGGTCACGGCGGTTAGTTTTCCCGTTTGGACTGGATGACGGACCCTGCGCCACACAGGGTCATAGGTACGGTGATTAGGACAAAATCACCGCGGTGACAGGGAGTGTGACTCGTGCAAGGATGACGAAGTTCCACGCTGCTGAGCCACATAATCTTGAATTTCAGAGGGCCCCTGCGCGAACCTGGGTGGCCGTGAATTTGTCGGAAATCCGTGTAGTCTAATTTGTTGGTAAGAACGCTGTTGGTACAGATGCCCAGCTTCGCCACAGTGGAACCAGGGAGTACGTCAAGCTGGCGCGCGCCAGCCGTGTGATTTCCGCAAGATCAGCTGAGGTGCGCTGTAATTTGGTGCTACTTCGACCATCTGCAGCACGGGTGGGGCCACGATCGGATGCGTAATTTCAGGTGTAACAGGTTGCCGCAAAGCCTGAGCATATGGCACGCGGGGAAAGTCACTGGGTGGCGGATAATCCCCAATTAAAGGTGGTTTTCTTAAGACATGCTGGACTCTCTCTCAGATAACGCTAGACAACAAAAATATAGTGGGCTGTGAGGGCACTGACATCTTCTGAAGTTTTTTGAGGATGACTGAACGTATGCGCTTTCGAAGGAAATTCTTATGGCCACCGAAAGCACCCAAGTTGTCCCGAGTTGAAGCGTTGACGTGCCGTTCGTCTGAAGGGGCCTGGTGCCTAAAAGTGCTTTCGATGGTGACGGCTTCTGTGAAAAATTCTGACACAATGAAGTGGGCGCACAAGCCAACAGAAAAGCTTCTCTTTCATGCCGCGCATGATGTACCGGGCCTTCTTTTTTGGCATGCCGGGGTCAGCTATCTGGAAAAGACGCGTCATGTCCTCTACATACATTGCAACCCCTTCGTCCGGCATTTGTATGCGCGACTGAAGATTGCGTTCAGCTTTCTCTTAATGATCAGGGCTGGCACATGCCCCAAGAAGCCTGCCTTTGATGTCTTCCCATGATGTAAAAATACCTGCCCGGTTCTCATACAATACACATGCGCCATCCAAAAGACTGAAATAGACGTCATCTCACTGGTTGGGCACGGCAACGAACTCGTAATGAACAAGCCAATCTTCGACATTCTCAAGTGCTGTGTTATGAAAGGGATTTGGCGTTTGCGGTGTGAGTAAGCTACAATAAAGCGGCGTTGTGCCGTTCGTACCAATTGGGTTTGTGTCGGTAGGGCTGGTCGGAGTCGCCACGTTGTTTGCGAGCAGTCCAAACTTAAAGGATTGGCCTCAGATTCTTCTGATAGCGGGGTACATAGTAGTGATTACCCGTACGACGCTTGAGTTCTTGCTATGCCGAGGGGTATGGTTCATAGCTTACCCAGCACGTTCACCAGTTTGTCACGCACCAAGAGCCGTAGAGATAAGACAGAAACAGCGTGGTAGAAAGACACGAGCGTGTATCTTAAACCAAGCACTAACACACAACCCTTTGTTTTTTTTTGCCCTTTTTGGCTGGCTAGGTCTTGCCAGCTCACAACTGTAAGTGGCAGTGTGACGTACTCGTTTCTTTCCTGCGATGACTGTGGCTCTAGCGACTCTCGCACATGCCCAGGCAATTCTGCTGGCACAGGTCAGGCTACCTCTCGACAAACTCGCGGAGATTGCTGATCGCGTCGTCGAGGCCTCCTTACCGAAACTGTCGCCCGCCACCCAGGCTGTCGCCGCACCACTGAACACCACGGAGCTTGCGTGCCGTATCAACGACATTGATCGATGGCTCACCTCTATTCAACAACACTTTGTTGAACGCCTTTCGATGCGACAGCGCCACCATTCACCAAGATGCGACCACGACACCACCTCATTGCCGCAATCGGACATCAACGGTCCGTGCTACTACCACCGAGGTTTTCGCGACAAAGCCCGTCAATGTCGATGACCTTGTTTTTCGGGACAAGCGGAAAACGAAAAGCGTAGCTCGACGAAGACGGCCGCAAGCAGCCAAACCGGAGGCCGTCGCATCTTTGTCACTGACCACATCACGAAGCAGCGTTTCTTTGTCGACAGCGGTTCCGACATTTGCTGCTACCCGCCATCACACCATCAAGGCGCAGAGCCTCTGACATCATTCAACCTCCGCGCGGCAAACTGGTCCTCAATCAAGACGTACAGCTCGTTGCGCCTGCATGCCAACCTCAAGAACCTGCGCCGCAACCTTCACTGGAGCTTCGTCATCGCCGACGTCGCTGAGCATAGCATCAGCTCAGATTTTCTGGCTCAATACAATGCCTTTCCGGACTGCCGCAACGCCCAGCTCAGTGACGTGGCAACAGGACACTCCAGAACAAGCCAGTGCACGAGCACCTAACAGCCAAGCGTCAAGGTCTTCAGTGTCAATGATCACTCGCCGTACCATGCCAAGCTCGCCGAGTTTCCCGGATTGACGCACCCCAGCGGGCTGCCACGCGAAGTGCAGCGCACCGCCGTGCACTACATTCGGACTTCTCCAGGCTACCCGGTTTTCTGCTGTGCCCATTGCCTTGTCCCAGACCACCTGCGCATAGCCAAGTGAGAGTTTGAAGCCATGCTCCTAGTAGGCGTGGCACGTCTCTCTGACGACCCGTGTGCCTCGCCACTTCACCTTGTCCTGAAGAAGACTGCTGGCTGGCGACCATGTGGGGACTACCACGTCCTTAACGAACACACCATCCTGGACAGATACCCAGTCCACCAAATACAGTACTTCGCCAATCGCATTCACGGCTGCCACGTCTTCTCCGTGCTAGAATTGGCTAAGGCTTACACGCAGATACGCACCAATCCAGATGGCATCACGAAAACTGCAATAACCACCCCGTCTGGCTTGTTCGAGTTTTGCTTCATGAGTTTTGCCCTAAGAACGCTGGACAAACCTTTCAGCGCTTCATAGACGAAGTCGTCCAAGGTCTCGACTTCTGCTTCGTCTATCTTGACGACATATTGCTGTTTTCACATGACATGTGCACCTTCGCCTGTCGCTCCTACGCCTCGAGAGTGACTCAAAATGAGTCTGACTTTTCTGAAGAGTCCAGCACGTCAGTAGAGGGTAAGAGTGAACTGAGTAATCTTAACAACACAGCCCCACCCTCCATCTTCGGAACATGGCCCCCAACCCTACATCGCGAGCTAGAGCATTTCAGCCGTTGTTACTAACACAGTGGAACTGGAGAGGTCTCAAGAACCACAAAAAGCGGGCTCATTTCCGCCTCTATCTTGAGACCTTTGAGTTCCTCGTTGCCGTGGTTGCCCTTCAGCACCCGGCACAGACGTCAAACTCAAAAATTACCATACATTTCAACACAACCCGGAGACATGTATACTTGTTCAAAAGCAATATACCGGCCTGGAAGTCACACTCCCCACAACACCACCTTTCCCATACACGATGGTGTTAGTGCTGCCTATAAGGCGATCTGACCCACCTGTTCATATTTTAAACATTTACTGTCACTCAAAGCTTAAGAACGTCACGTTGAGCGAAACGTTCACACAAGCTATGCAGGTGGCAGGAAGGGACCCCCTCCTGATCGTCGGCGACTTCTGTGCACCAAGCAGCCTATGGGGTTGCCCGCGAGAAGACACGCGTGAAGGGAAGCTTGCGGAACTTCTTTCTACACTTGAACTCACCCTCCACAATGATCCCGCCAGCCCAACACGTGTTGGCAACTCTGTTCAACGAGATACTTGCCCGGATCTCACAATTACACGCAACATACGCCATGCTGACTGGCTGAACACACAGGACACTCTCGGTAGTGATCATTGTGTATTAAACACAACCGTCTACATGCGTCCCTTAAAACGCCCACTTATACAAGCTTGTATCCCAGACTGGACAACTTTCCACACCTCTCTACCTATCGTAGACCCTCTCTAGTCGGGATACGACACCTGGTATAAATCACTGACGTCTACACTAAACAACACGAACGGGTGATACAGCTAACCGAAACTCAAACGGATGTGGACAACCACCTCCTACATCTTGGCAAACCCGCCGCCGCCTCACCAAATGATGGAAAAAACAGAAACATAACAGACCCCTCAAGAAACGCAACCTACAACTCACGGAGCAAGCTGCGGAATATGCTGCTCAGCTAGCCGACCCAAACTGGGTGGACAGGTGCAACACGGCTGCACGCCAGATGTCTGGTCGCAACACGTGGCGCCTGTTTTGCGCTCTCATCGATCCAACACAAACACGCACGGAAACTCACCGTCACTTACATAAGGTCATGCACAACTTTACAGGAACGACAACACAGCTGGCACACACACTCAGGGAGCGATACCTGTGCACCACCAAGGACCCCCGGACAGCTACATTATCTTTAGCAGGCAAAAAGAACACGCAGTTAGGCACCCCGTTCCAGATCCACGACCTCTAAATCTATGTTCCAGATCCAAGCGGCCTTATGCAAAATGAAGCGTGGCACTGCACACGTGCGTGACCAGGTTAGGGTCAAACTGTTGGCCAATCTTCCCGACGCAGCCTACGCCACGCTCCTACAATACATCAATAGCATTTGGGACGGAGAAAATTCCTTTCCCTCTTGAATGAAAATCAGCTCTCGTGACTTTCATCCCGGAGGCAGGTAAACCTATTGACGTGGAGAACCTTCGCCCCATCTCCCTCACGTCTTGTGTCGGCAAGGCTGATAGAAACGGTGGTACGCAACAGACTCTCCGAGTTTCTAGAAACACGACACACTTTTGCGGACACCATGTTTAGTTTCCACCCTCAGAAGTCAGCCCAGGATATATTTTTACAGCTCCATCATGACATATTAGATCCTGTCGATAGCCCCCAAAATGACAATGGCAGGCCTAGCCTTGGATCTTAAAGGGGCATTCGACAACGTGAAGCACGAGGTAATCCTTTACAACCTCAGTCAGACTAACTTTGGTTATAAAACATTCACCTATGTTAGACAGTTTCTTACAGACCGTCAAGCATACAACGCATACAATTTGAGGAACATGGGCTCTACGTAATCGGCTCGAGGGGAACTCCTCAAGGCGCGGTCCAATCTCCCATTCAATTTAATATAGCCATGCTTCTTCTTCCCCCCAAATTGGCTTCTCTACCAGGGATACATCACGCTCTTTGCGCAGATGATATCACAATCTGGGCCACACAAGGTAACCTGGGTCACATGGAGTCGTGCCTGCAAGCAGCAGTGACTGCAGTGAATGACTACGCAACCTACTGCGGACTCCAGTGTGCTCCGGCTAAGTCAGAATTTGTGCACGTACGTCCCTCCCCTCAGGACACAACTCAGCCCCATATCACTCTTCCCTCGGGGCCGATCCGTGAGGCCAAGGAGATCCGCGTCCTGGGCCTCTTCATACACCACCAACGCAAGGCCGACACCACAATAGCCAAACTTCGCACTGTGGGAGACCAGGTGGGCCATATGGTGCACCGGGTCTCGAACAAGCGGGGCAGATTGCGAAACAGGTATGCAATGCGGCTTGCCCATGCTTTCGTAACAAGTAGATTACTCTACTCGACTCCCTACTTGCACCTACGCAAACACGAGGATGATGAACTCGAGGTAATCCACCGTAAAGTTATCAAGCGGTCCCTCGACCTTCTTATCACCAAGTCAAACAAGAGACTTCTGGCCCTATCGTGGTGAATACCTACCGGGAAATTCGAGAAGCCCACCTCGTCAACCAATACACGCGCCTTGAACAGACCCATTCCGGTCACCACCTCTTGGACCGAATACACATCAAACACGATTAATATATTGAGGAAAGGGTGATAGTTCCAGAACGTTGGAGACGCACCCTCCAGGTCCGACCCCTTCCCTGCCACATGTCCAACGAAAACCACAGTGGTCACCGACCGGCGCGCGCGTAAGCGTTGCAGCAACACTTTGGTCAAGAGGAACACGTGTGCTACCTAGACGTTACCGGCCCGCACCATGGGGGGTGGTATACGGCCGCAGTCATACACAACACAAACACCGTAAACGGGCTCACTTTCAAAGCATACAGCGCAACACATGCGGAGAAAACTGCCATCGCCCTGGCTCTCACTTCTCCTTCTTCTAAACATATCATCACCGACTCACTAGGGGCCTGTCGGAACTATCAGCTAGGGTGGGCTTCACCGCTGCTCAGTGCATACTGGAACCTAGCTGCCAATACGTTAATCCAACTCCGCGAAATCTGGTTTGGGTGCCCGGTCGCCAAGGACTAAGGGGTAAGGAACAGGCCAATCAGGCAGCTCGCGCACTCTCTTCCCGGGCTATCTCCCTGTCTTTGGAAGCCTACTCCCAATCAGACAACTCGGCCCTTTCATTCAAAGATATTACCAATTACTACAAGGAGGAGCACCGGCGCTATCCAGACCCTTATAAGGGACTACATCGCGCTGACGAGCGCCTCCGTTTAAAACTGTTTACGAATACCGTTCTGTGCCCGGCAGTGCTAAAACATTTCACTTCATCCTTTGATGGCACGTGCCAGTTCTGTGGTGATGTGGCTGACCCCTTCCACATCGTCTGGGCGTGCCAGTCTAATCCATCTATCCCCCCCAACTCAAACCCCACGAGAGAGGACTGGGAGGCGGCCCTGCTCAGCTGTCAAGACCTGAAGGCCCAAAAGGCCCTGGTTCAACGGGCGCGGGCGGCGTTGCTTGCCAATGGAGCTCCGGAATAGGGGTTGCACCTAGTGCTGTGAGGGTAGGAAGCCAATAAGACCCCAATCAAATCACCTCTTCGTAACCATTTATAGGTTGATAAATGTTTCACCACAACCACCTCCACCTACGCCTCGACGACTACGGCCTGCTCATCAAAGTGCAGAAGAGGACGCTCGGCGCTTCGACCGTATATTTTCTCGGCCACGAAGTTTCGTCAGAGGAAACTCGACGCCTGCCTGTACGCATCTCTGACTTGCCAAATCACCTCAACCCCCCACCACTAAACACCTTTGCTGTTTTCTCGGCATGCTGAACTTTTATAGACGCGTTTTACAGCACGACGCCGACAACCAGGCTCCCCTTAATGATGTCCTAGTTGGTTTACGCAGAAACCAAGTTGTCACGTGGACACCGACTTTGGTACAACTTTTTGAAGAATGCAAGAGTGCTTTTTGGACCACCATGCTTCTCTCCCATCCCGTCCCATATGCTCCATTGGGACTCTTCAGAGACGCTTCTGGTTTCGCCGTAGCCCCGCCGCGGTGGTCTAGTGGCTAAGGTACTCGGCTGCTGACCCGCAGGTCGCGGGTTCAAATCACGGCTGCGGCGGCTGCATTTCCGATGGAGGCGGAAATGTCGTAGGTCCGTGTGCTCAGATTTGGGTGCACGTTAAAGAACCCCAGGTGGTCGAATTTTCCTGAGCCCTCCACTACGGCGTCTCTCATAATCATAGCGTGGTTTTGAGACGTTAAACCCCACAAATCAATCAATCATGGTTTCGCTGTCGATGAAGCCCGGATGCAACGCGTGGAGAACACCTGGTACCCCCTGGCATTATTCTCTAGGAAACTCTCACCTCGGAAGGTGAGCCCTTCAATGGCCAGTTTCACCGACAAAACCACTACCGAGGCCCCTACAAGTTCGCCAGCTTACTACAGAGAGCTCCTGCCCCGCCGCAGTGGTCTAGTGGCTAAGGTACTCGGCTGCTGACCCGCAGGTCGCGGGTTCAAATCCCGGCTGCGGCGGCTGCATTTCCGATGGAGGCGGAAATGTTGTAGGCTCGTGTACTCAGATTTGGGTGCACGTTAAAGAACCCCAGGTGGTCAAAATTTCCGGAGTCTTCCACTACGGCGTCTCTCATAATCTTATGGTGGTTTTGGGACGTTAAACCCCACAAATCTATCTATCTATCTATCTATCTATCTATCTATCTATCTATCTATCTATCTATCTATCTATCTATCTATCTATCTATCTATCTACAGAGAACTCCTGGCGATACACGAAGTAACGCAGCACTTTTGCCACGTTCTAGAAGCGCAGTACTGCGCCATATATACCGACCACAAACCTCTAACGCACGCCTTCTCTCAACGTCGCCATAAACTCAGCCTGTTCAGCAGAACCAACTCTCGTTCATTGCAAAATTCACCACCGACATCTCTAATTCGTGCTTCCATCTATTTTTTTGCGCAGTACAATCGATCATTGCCAATTTGCCCGACTAGCCACTCTTCTGACTGAACAGTCTTAACCATTGGACACGCTGTGCAAAAACTTGTGTAAACCTCTTGTATTTGCTAATCGAATTGACTAGGAGCAAGGAAATAATGTCTGTGGGTGTACGTCCCAAAGCCATGCTATCGTTATGAGAGATGCCGTGGTAAAGGACTCTGGAAGCTTTGACCATCTGGTGTCTGACGTGCACTGACGTCGCTCAGTACACCGGCATCTACAATGAGTACAAAGATATTGATAAATACATTGAGGTTTGTAACCTCCTGCATAATAATTTTGTTTTCACTCATATTCACTTTGCAGTATACATTTGCATATAAAACCACATTCAACGAGTCGTGCGATGTGCCACTTGCCTTGACCTTTATGAAAAGTATGACATATATTTTCAGATTGTCCGTATAACCAAAAACGAATTTCAAGTAGACTTCTAATCGAAGATTTCGTTGGACTGATGCATTAACACAAAACGAACGGACTCAGAATAAATTGACGTTTATTTCAAAAGTTTACTATAACACATAAACTACCATATTACACTAAATTTGTTGCAATATCGATCACATTGAAAAAAACACATATGTGAAGCTCCAAGAGAGGTATTCATGGATGGCGTCTGAAAGGGTGAAAATAGTTGAAAGCATGATTACCAAATTAGTAGTGGTGATCCAATAGGAAGCCTGCACACTGCTACGCTTGATATTTCTGACTCTTGTGCCATTATTATTGGCTAAAAGTTTAAATAATTTAGCTGAATGTTAAGCAACCTAAGGTGGTCAAAACTTTTACAGTCTCCCCCTCCCAGCTGAGGTATCTTTCATAATATTAATTTGGTTGCACGAAGTCAAACTCCAGCAGCTATAATTGCTATAACTCAAATGAGGTAATTTGTAACGCAAACGTGGTGTCCTAATTACCACTTTGGCGTAGTGTGGGCATTCAAATGATTTTGGAGCCACACTTGTCAGATTGCCGAAGCTGTATCAAAAGTTCAGCATTTTTTCTTAAATCGAAACCTCAGCCTGCAAAAAAAAATTGGCTGCAGCCCTCAAACTTTTCCTCAGCAGCCTTCCTTAACCTCTCCAATGAGCAGCTTCAATCGAGTAGCCAAGATTCTTTTACTCGTTAAGTTTTATTGGCGCAAGGGCATCTAAGGCCAAAGAGCGCCAGTACAAGTGTTGTTTCAATTCGGTTATTAGTTTAAAAATTAAAACAAATTATTAAAACATGATTAAATATTAAAACAAATATCTACGAACCATTTAAAATGCAGTATATTTAAAAGAATGTCACTTTGTTTAAAAAGGAATGTCACTTTGCTAAAACCTTCATTTTGTTGGCTGAAATCTGTGCTGGTAAATTAGTCTGCAAGGCCAAGACCCTCGCAGCTGAAGTCCTTGCCTGAGCAAGAACTGCGAAGGCTAAGACATACTTTTTATGCACCAGGCAGTACCTCACACTTGAGGCGCAGCTGGTGCCTAGGATGGAATGATATCATTGTTAAAAATTTCACTTTTGCAAGATAATGAATAAGTCTCTTAAGGTCAACCACTGCATCAAGTGATAAAAACAGCGCTGGATGAAGTGGAATATGATGTCGATAGAGCTCCCTGAAATGGGTCAGTCATGCTTGGTGAAGCACAGGAAATTGTATGAGAACATGCACAACAGTTAGACTCTCTCCACAGTGTATACATGTAGGTGGATCAGTGCCTGTCAAAAGGTGTTTATGTGTGGCATAAGTGTGGCCTATTCTGAGCCGTGTTAGAGTGACTTCAGCGAACCTGTTGAGTTTTTGGGGGATAACTGTCCTCAGCTGGGGTTTTACAAGGTGGAGTTTGTTGTCGACGTCTCTGTCCCATTCAGCTTGCCAGTGGTTGCGTAGACCTCTACGTACAACAGGTTTTAGATCTACACCCGGAACAGAAGTTATATCTATGGTTTGCCGACCAGCGGCTTCTCGTGCATTCTTGTCCACTATTTCATTGCCCGCAATTCCAGAATGACCTGGAACCCAGCAAATAACAATAGAAAGTTTTAAGTTGTAGGCTGCATAGATTTCGTTAAGGAGCTTGTTGAAAGTAGGGTTCTTGCTGTACTTGCCACAAGACAGGGCCCTGACAACACTTAAAGAATCTGTGTACACTATAGACTTTTGTATCTTGTGTTGTTTAATGTGTTGTATAATAAGCAGGATACCATAGGCTTCCGCTGTGAAAATGCTGGTATGTGTATGCATGGTTCTGGTGTCCAAGAACTTTTGTCCATAGGCTGCACAAGATACAGATGTTTGAGATTTTGAGCCATCAGAGAAGAACGCGGTTGAACGATATTTGTGTTCAAGGGCCAAGAAATGTTGCTGAATAAGTGCACTTGGACAATTTTCCTTTATGATGTCTTTGAAAGACCAGTCACAAGTGACTGGACTTTGCTGCCAGGGAGGGATGTGTTCGACATGGTCACTTTCCGCCAAGTCATTGAAGAAAATTGCAAGTTTTTCTACTGCAGGTCTTATTGCCAATGGAAACGGTGGGGCGATAGAAGGACGGTTTAGGTATAACTGGGTAGTAGACACATCGTTCATAAGTGTTTTACATGGGTGCTGCTTCAGAGACATGATCTTAACTGCATAGTTGACTCCTAGATACGTGCGCTGATAGTCTAGTGGCCACTGATGTGACTCTGCATAAAGGCTTTGAATAGGGCTGGTACGGAAGGCACCAAGTGCCAGATGGATACCTAGGTGGTATACAGGGTCCAACATTTTCAGTGCTGTCCTTGAAGCTGACTGATATACTGTGCATTCATAGTCTATGCGTGACAGAACCAGGCTTCGAAACAGAGATATGAGACAGTGCCTGTCTGTCCCCCACGACTGATGCGATAAAATCTTTAAAAGGTTCATGGTCTTGAGACATTTTAACTTCAGCTGTTTTATGTGCTGGATGAAGGTGAGTTTCGAATCGAAAATTACACCGAGGAATTTTTGTTCTTTCGTGATGACTATGTTTTGTCCATTCATTAGTATGCAGGGGTCAGGATGCACACCTCGTCGTCTCGAGAACAGCACACTAGTAGCCTTGTCAGTGTTAAACTTAAAACCATTCTCCTCAGCCCATTTTGCAAGTCGGTTAACACCTAACTGTATCTGGCGTTCGCATACAGTCAAGTTACACGATTTGAAACTAATTTGAGTGTCGTCCACGTATAGAGAGTACGATATCGCAGGTGGAATAACAGAGCGAAGAGAGTTCATTTTAACTATAAATAGTGTGCAGCTTAATACTCCTCCCTGCGGCACTCTATTTTCTTGAAGAAATGTGCGCGATAACACAGTACCTATTCTTACACGGAACTTCCTTTCAGACAGGTAATCTTTTAAGATGGTAAACAACCTGCCACATATTCCGAAAGACAGTAGATCTTGCAAGATTCCATATCGCCAGGCAGTATCATATGCCTTCTCAAGATCGAAAAAAACAGACAGACAGTATTGATTGTGCACAAACGCGTCACGCATATACGACTCGAGGAGGACAAGATTGTCGGTTGTGGATCTAGCTGTACGGAAACCAGACTGGCACGGGTCCAATATGCCATTGTACTTCAAGTAATAGACCAAGCGGCGGTTAATCATTTTTTTCAAACACTTTGAGTAGGCAGCTTGTGAGGGCGATAGGCCTGTAACTAATTACCGAAGAGGGATCTTTGCCCTGTTTAAGGATTGGTAGTACTATTGCCTCTTTCCAAGCAGAGGGTATTTTGCCGGTACTGAAAATCTTGTTGTAAAGAGCTAAAAGGCAGTTTAGCGGTTTCATCAGGGAGATTTCTGATCATTTCATTAGTAATTGTATCAGAACCAGGAGCAGAACTCCCACAGGAACCAAGGGCGAGCTTCAGTTCATATACTGTTAGTGGTTTATTGTATCCGTCTGATCGAGACTTGTTCCGGCACAGAGGTACACTTTCAGCTATGCTTTTGTGGCGTAAGAACTTAGTGGTATAGTTTTCTGAGCTTGACATTTTCTCGAAGTGTACGCCAAGAGCGTTTGCCTGTTCTTCTATTGTATCACCGCAGTCATTCACCAAAGGGAAGGGATTTGGGCCTTGTCCTTTAAGTTTATGCACCCTATTATAAACCTTGCTGACGTCTGTGTAGGAGTTTATTGAGGATATATAGCGTGTCCAGCTTTCCCGTTTGGCTATACGGCGAACACGCCTGCCATTCGCTTTGCAACTTTTAAAGGTTATCAAGTTTTCTGCTGTTGGGTAGCGAGAAAAAACCCTCCATGCTTTGTTTTGCCGTTTTTTAGCAATTTGACACTCCCGATTCCACCATGGCTTTGCGTTAACCTTATCATTTCTGGACTGCGGTATGCACTTTTTTGCACAAGTAAGAAAATATTCCGAAATATAGCTGGCCATCTCTTCTACTTCCAAATGGTCTACCTCTTCGAGGTGTAGTATACATAGCTCTCTGAATTTCGCCCAGTTTGCAACATGAAAGTTCCACTTTTTGGGATAAGACGGCCGGTCATCCCGTTGTTTTGTTACTAAAAGAGTTGGAAAATGGTCACTTCCATATAGATTAATAATAACTTTCCAATCTAAGTAAGGTAAGAGTGACGGTGACCCAATGAATAAATCTATGCATGAATATGTATTGTGTGTGGTACTAAAGTACGTTGGCTCTGCCTTATTGAGCAGGCAGGCTCCAGATGCGAGAAGAAAGTTTTCTATTGCACGACCTCTCGCATCACATTTGGTATCACCCCATAGCAAACTGTGAGCATTAAAATCTCCAATTAACACATATGGTTCTGGGAGCTGATCAATAAGATTTTCGAACTCTGTTTTATTGAATGGTTCGTCAGGGGCTATGTAGATCGAGCAGATAGATATAAGACGGTTGAATAGAATAGCGCGAACAGCCACAACCTCAAGAGAGCTTTGTAGCACAATGTGCTGGATTGCTACTCTTCTTTGTGCAATGATGGCCACACCTCCAGAAAAGAAATTGCCACCATTTCGATCTTTACGAAAAACCACATATTGATTCAAGAAATTCACATGAGTCGACTTTAATTGAGTTTCTTGAACACAGAACACTTTTGGCTGATAGTCATTAGGCAAGTCTTTCATATCATCTAGGTTTTTAAATAGGCCTCTGGCATTCCGCTGTAGTATTTGTGTGTCAATTTTAGGTGTATTTGGTGTTCTGTGCTCAAGGATGGAGAGTAAGCTCACGGACCCTTTCCAGGGGCTGTGACACGAGATTTTTCTTTTTTGGATCGGTCGACAAAGTCGCGCCGATCCCTAGGCGCTGGCTGCGTCCTCACGCTCGGTGTTGTGTCCATTGCCTCTTGCGAGGCGCTGGACACGCGCTCTTGCGAGCGCTGCATTTGTTTTGAGGGCCTCGCCTCTAAAGACAAGGCCTTCGCGGCCCCCAGCCCGGAGGCTGGTGGGTCCTTCTTCAATGGCGGAGCAGCACTGGCTGCAACCGCCGAGGGAGCAGAAGGCGTCACCGCCGGCGCACTACGCGTGTGCCAGACAGGCGCCGGGGGCCGTCCTGGCGCTGCCCCCTGACGCGCCACTTCGGCAAAGCTGGTTTCTGGCAGGTAGGACACCTGCCTTCGTGCCTCCCTAAATGAAATGTTTTGTTACCTTAATCGTGACAATTTCCTTTTCTTTCTTCCAGCTTGGGCATGACCGTGAGTATGCGGCATGTTCCCCGTTACAATTCGCACAGTGAGGAGAGTTTTTACAGGTATCAGATGTGTGTTCGTCAGCACTGCATTTCGCACAAGTTTGGCGGCCTCGGCAGTTCTGAGAACTGTGGCCGAATCGCTGGCATTTAAAACATCGGAGAGGGTTCGGTATATATGGCCTCACTCGGAGCTTGATGTACCCAGCCTCAACGGAGTCGGGCAGTACACTTGAATTAAAAGTAAGTATCAGGTGCTTAGTCTGGATTTCTTTGCCATCACGCCTCATCCTAATTCGTTTCACGTTGATGACAATCTTTTCGCTAAAACCCTCCAGGAGTTCAGCCTCCGTCAGCCCTAACAGGTCATCATCTGAGACAACGCCACGGGTGGTGTTCATGGTTCGATGTGGGGTTACTAATATTTGGTATTTCCAAATTTCACTAGGTTAGGCAATTTTTCATATTGTTTCTGGTCGCGGAGCTCCAACAGGAGGTCACCACTTGCCATTCTCGATGCTTTATAACCTGGGCCAAAGATTTTCGTCAAAGACTTCGAAACAAGAAAAGGTGAAATTGTTCTCACTGGTTTGCCGGGTGTGTCAGCGTGGACAACGTGAAATCGAGGAAAGAATACTCTCTGGTGACCATAAAACTGGAAGACTTCATCGGTGCGCCCTCTTTTCTGAGGGCGATCAGGGAGTGGGGGGAAGGAACTAGCCATAAGAAAAGGTTTCTTTTCGGCAGCGGTGCTAGCCACCCACCATGGAGTCCTACAAGGGGACGCTGCAGAGTCTTGAAGCACAGGCCCTGCAGACTCCAGCTGTACACCACCACTATAACCGAATATGGTGTATCCAAGGTAGTATAGCCACACAGGGTTAACCCTTGCCGCCAGGAAACACGGAAGTCAACGGAAGAGAGTAGAGGACAGGAAAGATTTAAAGTAAGAGAAAAGACGAAGATGTGAGGGGGAGACAGGAAAAGGCGACTGCCAATTTCCCCTGGGTGGGTCAGCCCAGGGGTGCCGTCTACGTGAAGCCGGGGCCAAAGGGGTGTGTTGCCTCTGCCGGGGGGCCTTAAAGGTCCAATCACCCAGCGTCGGCTCAACCCCCAGGATCCCCTTTTCCCCGGACACGGCAAAGCCACGCACGGCTAGGCGTGGGAGGGGGTCAAAACTCCCCCGTTATCTCGGGTCCGTGGTGTCGCTACACACCAAACGCCTACTTGCGCAGGCGCCCCTGCGGGGAAGATTCTTGTACTCGAAAACGTTGCTCACACTTATGCAGAAATTATACATGTTAGTCAGACGGAAGTTTTTGTGGATCTCGTCTTTCCTTTATGTACCGTTTTAAGGTCACAAGCTCAGGAATGGCCTCGTTGCTATCCGAAATGCCCCCCTTGAATGTACAGCAAATCTTGTACTTCTGAATAACAGCATATGCGATGTATCCATAAAAATAAAAAATGGCTATCTTCTTCCTCAGACAGCTCTGCAATGCTCTTATGGCTGGTATCCACCTGTTTACCTAATTGCTTTTCGTGTTCGTCTTTATCTTTTATAATAGGTAGAAGATCCTGTGCGTCAAAAACTGAATAGGAGCCATGGCGGCTTGGTCGTGAGAATTGCACAAGCTCGCTTACCCTAAAGTTGCCTTGAATTCTCTTGTACGTGAAATTGGTGTTTTTAAACAAATCGTGCTCAATGATTTCTCCAGGGCATCTTGGCTCAGCGTGCTCAACTTCAAAAACCTGTAATGGTTTTCTGCAATATAGAGCTGGCGCAACTCCAAATAACAAAGTGTGAACAGACGCGCTGAAAAGGCTTCCAGGAACTTGTATTTATTCTATAGACAATCACCATTGTCTGTCTGATTACCTATAAAGTTAACGAGAAAGCCCGTCACTTAATCTCTTTTCTGAGAGCAGAGTTCACACAGAGCAGTGTTCATGGTCCATAACGTCATGAGGGTGAACCATCGAAAACACTCAATCAAGGAAAAATGCTGTAGTGAGAGATTCTTCTTGGAGATGATTTTTAGCGCAAGGTACCAAAGGCCAGCAGTTGTGGCATGGGGAGAGAGGGCAAGCGCTCTAACAACGTTGATCTTTTCGAAGTGAGGATGGGCCAAGTCCCGCAGCTTCAAGTGTGGTATGAGCTTCCGCTGATGCCTGGCGACAAATTCACAGGCCTTCCTTGTGTGCTCTAGTGAGACCTGAAACATATGGCACATAACCATGCACTTTGACTTAAACATTTATTAAGTTGTCACTGCATGGAATGTGTTTTGCTGGTTAAAGGACCCCTGACAGTTAGATATTTCTTTTTACCTGCATGCTTTATTTGATGGCTTTCTGTCTAATAACCACATAACTGCATCCTAAATGGCATGTAGTATATAGTGACAAAGAGTTAATAAGTGAATTTTAGGCTGGTACCAACGTTTGGAAAAGTGGATATGCTGAAAACTTGTTTCGACAAGCAGACATGCCCACTTGTGGAAACGTCAGCGCAATACAGCCCCCTCTTACTATTTTACTCTCAAAATCTTCCGCCATCCCTTGAATTTTCTCTTCATTGAATTTGTAATGTATCGCGTAGTTCATTCGGGCGCGCACAGAAAACCAGACGTGCCAATTTTCATTATGGTGGATGCCTCTGGCATAGCCATGGCACTCTTTTGCAGAAGCTAGTTGACATTGCATAGCAGCCTAAATCTTTATTTTCACGGAAGTTTGTATTACAAGAAACTCGCACTGAACACACTCGTAAACGTAGTTTTCAACAAATGGGAGGCTATCGGTTGGCAATAATTACTAGCCATGGCAACTTCACGGATGTTTATTGTCAAATGACAAAAAAAACTGAATTTTCTAATGGTATGTAGAACGCGTGATAGTGTTCGTTATTTGTGACATAGCGCATGGCTCAGTTTCTCCGTGGGCTGTCTTGAAGGCTTTGCATTCAACATGCTTATGTGGGCTTCTCAATGAATACCGCAACAACGCGTGGATATGGTGGTTAGCAAGGACACATTTAAACAGCAGTGCGAGAAGCACGCTTGTGAGAATTTAGGCTTAGGTTTCCGACAGCTATACAGAAGACTGTTGCACAGCTCAATTCAGAGGCATTTATTTATTTCGCGAAATATTAAACAAACTTTATCACGGTTAAGAATGGCGCAAAAACACGTCACCCAAAATGACGAAAACACAAGGACGAGCACAGGACTCTAAACTAATATTTATTAGTCGACTCATATATATATATATATATATATATATATATATATATATATATATATATATATACCTGGGTAAAAAAACAGAAAAAGCGCCCGTCCTTGTGTTTTCTTCTGTTTTCTTGCGCCGTACTTAACCATGAGCCCATACGAACTGTCAGTGCCCCTAACTTTCTCATGGCGGAATCTTCGTTTGCGTGAATATGCCGTTTACAGCGCAGTGACAATAGCTCTTGCCATTTGGCCATAGTGGCTGCAATAATGTATGTGCAGTGGCTTGTAAATAAAAAAAAACATTTTTCAACGTGGTATAGCCCGTACTAAAACAAACAAAATAAAATACTGTTGACAGCATCTGTAACCCAGTGAACAGCTTCTGTTCACAAACCAAACCAATGTAGGGAAACTAGAAGCTCACTTTGTTGCTTGGAAGGTTCTCCTGTTTAACACTGGTGTCTTGTAGAATAATCTCCTTGCCTCGAATAAGATGACATCTGAGATTCCTCAAAAGATGACGGGCATCAGCAAGCAAGTACAGCTGCCTTTCCTTCCCGCAAGGGTGGCGGTACGAGATTTTCGGTTTATCATACTTTGAAGCTTGTATACCACACAGTCGCCAGACGGCCGTGTTGCCAGGTCCCATGTCCGTCACAACTGTGCTGACTGTTATGCCTACAGCTTCAAAATGCTTAATTACAGCAAAAAGGCAATTCTTTACTTTCATTGCATAAAAAATGAAGCTACAAATGAAGAATTTCAAAAAAGTACATCTGATAACTATGTAAAAAAGCTTGCAGTCTAAGTGTGGCCTGTATTCACAACTTCCTAGAAAAAAAAAGGTGCTAGGGCAACATTCTAAATTGCGTTCTACATTATGGGAAGGTCCTATACATATAACTTCTAGCGAAAAACAGCAACCAGCCTCAAAGCACAACGAATATTTAAAAAAAAATGTGTGGGACCAGGAAATATAAATGTTCTAAAGTGGCACCTAGGTGATTATTTAGGCATGAAAAAAACTTAACTAACATGTCAGCTGATAAGCAACGGCTTTTTTCCGCCTGCTCGTCAACCCAGCCAGCATAAAAACATGTGCGTGGTTTGCAAAATGGTTGGTTTTGGATGGATTTGAAGGGCGCACGGTTGGATTCCCTTAAAAAACAAAAGAGGACAATCAATCAAGTTAAAGGCCACTGAAATGTCTGAAAATAACCACTTAAAGCATAGTCAGTCAATTGATAAACCCCGTTACTCTACCTATAATGCTCCGTGTGAATGCGTAGTAATCAAGCCTAGGTGAAATCTGGATTCAGTCTATTAAAAGACACGCGTGTCTCTCTAAGACCACGGCAGCCACCCTTTATTTCAGGGCTGCAAAAACTTCATGCAGAATACCTGCATATAAACGGTTGGTTAGTCTTACTTTATTTCATTTTTCATAAACTCTACAAAATCATGTGCTCGTTGTTTGGTGGTGGGCGCTTCTCAGGGGACGTCTTACATACTTCAGAATTGATAGTGTAGTGGTATTTTGGTATTTACCTGGTTTGAACCTAATGTGCTCAATGCTCAGGGTTCTTGTTGGTGGTGAAGGAGCCATGTTTTCCCTAAAGAACTCGTATACTTTGCTGCCTTACGCAACTTTTACATCAAGCGCCTTTTGAAGAGATGTTGGTGACCAAGACTTGCCTCGCATGCTTCTCTTTTCTAGTACGTTGATTTGGTCACTAGAAAACAGACGGCCAAATGACTCGTGAAGTCTCTCTGTCTCACTTTCAGCTTTACGTCTCCGCTATATTCCAGGTCAAGGCTACGATCCCAATCAATGACTCTGTCGGACTTGGCAGCTTTCGCAATTGCTCAAAGGATGCATGTAATGCAGAATTAGTCTGAACAGTTCTACCACCGGACAAAACTTTCATGTTCTGCATGTTTTGAAGTATGTGGAAAGAGACGAGTATACACACTGGTCTGCGTAGATCTGGCAGTATTTTTGAAGTTGAGTGGATAGCACCTAAGCATAGTGACACATAAGAAATATATTATCACTTAGATCTCACTTTCACTTATTAAGATTTTCGTCAAGCAGACTCAAGCTTACGAAAACATTACACACCCACACTTCAACTCAGACTCCCAGCTTGGCCTGAGACTGAGCTCGTAAGCTCTTGCATGAGCTAGCCAGCCCATAGTTACTACTGAATTAGAGCAACAAAATAATAAGTCATGCGAAGTTTTGTCTGAACACATCTGTAGTATCCTGCATATAAGCAGGCTCACTTCCCCGTGTTCAGTTAAGGTAACAGCTAAAGTCAAGCTAACAGCAAGCAATACGAACCTACCGTCTACACGGCCTAGCATACTATTTGGTGAGATAAAAAGTTAAATTACAATATTATCAAGCTTCCATCGTTTAAACTTTTGTCGATATAGGCATACTTAGAGTGAATGAGGTAATCGCCTCATGAAGAAGGCAGAGCTCCAGTTTCTGATTGATTGATTTGTGGGGTTTAACGTCCCAAAACCACCATATGAATATGAGAGGCGCCGTAGTGGAGGGCTCCGGAAATTTCGACCACATGGGGTTCTCCAGTTTCTGATATAATTACGCTGTTACAACGTTGTAAATGGTAGCTCGAACGTTTTAGAACAATTCTGAGAGCAAATGAATATAATAATTGTTCTGTTTAACTACAACTAGCTTCAATTTGTGCATTAAAAGGCTGTAGTAATCAGAGGATCTTGCGAGGCAGGTTGTGTGTGCCGAGAAAAATCCACGGACTGCTGTGCTCTGGTGACTCCTGCAAAGCCAAACACAAAATGAAATTGTCAAGAATATCTGTGTCAAGGCTGACTCAGAAAAAAACTCTTGTTCTAGAAAATTGCTGTTTCGATAGCGGCAAAATAGATAGACTGAACATATGCATTAACGCTAACAACACCTGGTAGACAGGCAAAGTCTCGGTCTTAAGAGACGGAGAGTGAGGCCAACACGACCACTGGGTTCAAAAGTACTTTAATGGCTGCTACCGAATGCTAGCGTGCACTAGTAGAACATGCGTTATGCAAGCGTGTCGGTAGTCAGAATGCAATGATCATGCTGTGGCCGTTATTATATAAATATAGAAGCAGATATGCCTATGCAAGCAAGAAACTGAAAGATATTTGTAAAGCCATTTTTAAAAGTGTACCCTAGTTACTCGTCAGTCGACCGTAGAATCAATGAAGTGTTCTAGGCTATCGCAGCAGGGATATCAGATGTAGCTGAAACTTCTGGCATCTAATCTGCAACACTAAAATTGCATAAAACAGGCTATACATTGCATTTTACATACTATTAGCCTAACAGTGTTGACATCTATCATGTCAATTGAAGATGAATACCACCCTTCTGCACCAGTAGGTAATGCTGGTGTAATTTTTATCTGCTGCATCTCTATGTCTGCAAGACGGAGAAACGTAAAGACAATATGAAGGTCCAAGGCAGGTATTCATGCATAATATAAATCTTGATAAATTGTGAAATATGTTACATGCTTAAGTAGCTTCAACAGGAACAACACCGCTTCTTCACTGTTGTCAAGAACCAATGACGATCTGCCATTGTCCGATACTATCGCACACAGATCAGCTAAAAAATTAGAATGTGAGCAAAATGCACTGAGCGTTGCTTCAATTTACCCATGCCACAGTAAATGCTGGGAACTGCAGCTGGCTTTATTCGGTTTTTCTTGCTATATTATCTTCTTGAATGTAGTCATGAGTGAAGTGGTCCTCCAGACAGGCAGAGTAATAATGAACACTTAGGGCAAGAGACAATGCATCAAATACAGAAGTTCTGTTGGGTAATGCAGTAATAAAAGGAAGTGCTGTGCGCCTATGCATGCCACTGTAAGTTAGCATTGTTGAGAACTTCATATGTAGCTTGTCACTGTTATCCCTGCTATTCAATATAGTTCTTATAAAGGGAACAAAATGGTTTTATTATAAACACGCGAAAAGCAGATTCACCAAAGTCAAGCTACAGTGATGTGCCAAGTCCGTTTCTGATAACTGTTATACACATGCTAAGATACCAGCTCATTAAGCGAATTTATATAGCCACCGATTTTCGTTAATGCTGCGCTGCTATGGTACACTACCGCCGAGCCAAACTACATGTATTCATTGAAATTTCTGATACAAAACACAGTTACGTCCACTAAAAGAAAACAAAAGCAAAGCAGACGACGCGATTGAAATACATCAAAGCAAATAGCTGACAAGCAAGAAAGGACAATCATGCTCACTGTGAAGGCGGACGAGTTCGACGCAATGGCTACACTATCGTATGACGCTGCTAACTGTTAACATGACCCTTGAACAACTTTAAGAAAGTTGTAGTCTGCGACCGTGCACAAAGAAAATTGAACGCAGTCGGTAAATAGTCACAATACAACGCTTCTACTTTGGCACGCACACAGAGTGAATGCTGATGTGCACTGCTGAATTAATACAATAACGACTTTCTTAAAGAGCGAATGAATCTTACCTCACGTAGCCTAACTGTTTTCGGAGGCTGTTTTTCACGGCCCATACGCAGAAACCAGTGGAGTTGGCGGCGTAGCTGCGCAGCACATTTTACTTGTGGCACCACGAAAAGCACTTTGCCATTTACGCTGTGGTTGCAACAGTTCGGCGCACAACACCATGTCATCGCGAAATAACTCTCGATGTGTCAAATGCCGTGGGCCTTACGTAGTACAATTCAGCATAAAATGCCCTGCCTACCACGTTTATCGCGGCCAACAGGCAACATCACTAAAGTACTGATTGGTCAAGAAGCGTGGTGAGAATCCCAGCATTTCAACACCACCTGATGTTAACCGGGCTTGAGCTGCCAGGAATGTGCTGAGCATCGACGTTGTCAGCGTCTTCTGCGTAGTGTTGGCTTCTCCACAGTGCATTTAGGCCACTTATGACCACGTGATGGTGCGCGACCATTAGCAATACTGAAATCGCCATAAGCCGGGTGAGCGGCTCCCGGAAAACACTGGTGCGACTCTGCTACATGAAGTAACTCTAACACAACCAGCTGCTTGCGTGCTCTACACAGACGTAGCCGTAGCTGCACCTCAAGGGTCTAACCCCTGTACACTGCCGCGAAACAAACTTTACAAAATGTTACATGTGGTGTAGTTTACACCTATTTGTTTACAGTCGTTTACAGCTGAAGACTTCTACGGCTTATTGTGAACCTAAAAAATCTCTCACAGTTCAGTTTTCACACGCGTGAAAGCATATTCGACCTTCTGCCTTCGTGTTTTTGCAGAAAAAATGCATACTGTTGGGTGACGATTTCATGACCCCTTTATAAGTGATGTATGTTCCAAAACTATTTATCTCGGATGAAGCGTGGTTGGAATTTGTCACAGAAACCAGTAGTGCGAATAGGTGTCAAGAGCAGCACCTGATAACCAGATTGGAAAGACACAACGCTATGGGATGCTTCATAGATGGTCTTCCGCTCGAGCTGTCTCACTCCAGTATTGATGCGAGTCTGTTGGGGAGACTTGGCTAGTCGGGAAATGTATTTTTTGCGAAAAGACCGGCATAAATTCACATGACAATTCAAAAAGGAGTTAGTCGCGTTGGTCGTAAATGGCTATCATGACCACCGTTTAGTAACCTTCATGAAGGCAGCAAGGGTTCAATGAAATCTTTCGGTGAGACCGTTAGTCTGAAAGTGATTTCTTGAAACTGTATTGTGAGTTGTTCCAGAAGCGCACAGTACTTCATTTAACATTGGGGACAGGAACACTTTGCCACAATCGATAAGCAGTACACGAGGAGCCCCATGACGTAGGTTAATGCGTGAAAAATAGTCAGCAGCTCCCGCAGCAGAGCCAGTAATAACAGAAGATGTCCGAGCGTAGCATATCGGGTGGTCCATGGTGGTCAATGTCAATTGTTTGCCAGCAGATGTGACGGGACGAGGCCCGTAAGCTCAATTCCTACAACGTTGAATGGAGTTGAAGAGCACGGAAGTGGCTGTAGAGGTCCGGCAGGTGCAGATGTCACGCCTTTACGACGCTGGCATGGGTAGCAAGAACCGACGTACCATGCTACGTTAAAAAAAAGAGGCCAGGCCAGTAATAACGACATCGAATGCGATCAGCAGTTTTTTTTGGGAAGCAAGATGGCCTGCAGTCAAGCTATCGTTAGAGGCTTCAAGTGCCTGAATCCGGATAGAGCGTCACAGCACAGGAACCCAGCGCTGGCTGCCAGGGTGGTAAATCTGGCGGTAGAGAACTTCATTGTCGATCTCAAAGTGCAGGAGTTGACGAACTAACGCGTTAAGAGAATGAAAAGCTCCCGAAAGGTACTGCTTAATGAGCCTGCAGTATGGATCGAACCGATGGCTGGAGCTAAATGTTGACTCGTCGTCCGGAAAGAGTTGCCCTATTGAGGCGAGCGTATCAACTGCGGTAGATGTGGCGGTCGAGTTCTCACAAACGCTAAGATGGGTGGTAGGAGGCGAGTAACGAGAAAGAGTGTCAGCGTCTTGATCTTTTCTACCCGACTCGGATATTATGTCGAAGTCTTACTCCTGCAAGCGTACAGTCTACAGACCCAAGTGTTCGAAGAAGTTCGCCAGGGTATAAAGCCAGCATAAGGCGTGGTGGTCCCTGACGATTGTGAAGTGACGGCCGTGGAGATAGGGACGGAATTTCTGCACCGACCAAACGACAGCGCACCATTCTTGCTCAGTTCCTATAGTTCTTCTCGGCAGTGGTCAGCACGCGACTGGCATAAGCAAGAACTCTCTTTAGGGAATGGTTGTCGCGTTGTAGAAGAACGGCTCCTATAAAACGGCCGCTGGCGTTGGTATGGAGAATACTCGGTGCGGCTTCGTCAAAACGGCAGACGCCAGGACACCCTTTTACAGGTCGAATGCCGTTTGATTTATTTGTGACCACAAAAAGAAGGAAGTAGGAAGCAAGTAGCTGACGTAAAGGAGCTGCAATAGAGACGACGTTCTGGATAAACTGGCAAAAAAACAGGACGCCAGGCCAAGAAAACTACGCAACTCCTTCGGTCTTTCGGGACGCGGACAGCGAAGAACCACAGCAATTTTTTTTCAGGATGGGGCCTAAGTCGATCTTTGCTCACGTCGTGTCCTAAGACCTTGATAGATTTGTTTGCGAAACATCATTTTAGTGTTCATATTGAGACCGGCTGCCCCGCCGTGGTGGTCTAGTGGCTAAGGCACTCGGCTGCTGACTCGCAGGTCGCGGGTTCGAATCCCGGCAGCGGCGGCTGCATTTCCGATGGAGGCGGAAATGTTGTAGGTCCGTGTGCTCAGATTTGGGTGCACGTTAAAGAACCTCAGGTGGTCAAAATTTCCGGAGCCCTCCACTACGGCGTCTCTCATAATCATATGGTGGTTTTGGGACGTTAAACCCCACATATCAATCAATTATTGAGACCGGCTCTGGCAAGGAATGTAGAACACGATCCAATTCTTCTAGGTCCTCAAGAAACATTGGCGAAAAGATAACGATGGGCTTCAGGAAGCAAAAGCAAATTTTCCATTTCAGGCCGTGCAGAACGGTGTCTGTCATGCGCTGAAAAGTCGCTGGTGTGCTGCAGAGCCAGAAAGTCATTACGTTAAATTTGTAGAGCTCGTCCGGCCTTGCGAACGCGGTTTTCTTTTTATCGTATTCATGCATGGAAATTTGTCATTATCCAGAACCCAAGTCGAGGCTTGAAAAAAAAATTCTGCGTCTTGTAGGAAATCAAGAGCGTCGCCAATAAATGGCATGGGATACACGTTTCTGCGTGTGATTCGTTTGAAAGCCCGGTAGTCCACGCAAAAACGCACAGAGCAAACCAAAGGATACATCCCATTTAGCATGTCGGTAACGTTTACTTTTATCATTTTTCTTTCAGTTAAAGACACGTGGTAGGATCGGCGGTGCTCGATAGATGTCCGAACTGTTTGAACTCGATGTTGCATAGTCGTAATGCGGCCCAGCGTAGATGAGCTAATGACGAAAGAATTTGGGAGTTTCTGTAACAATGCAAGCAGCTGCTGCGTCTGTGAAGTTGCACTCTAAGGCGAAAGGTTGTTAAAAGGGTGTGTGGTTCGTCTTTTTGGGGGATAATGGGGCTGCCACAACCGTTAATCTCTTTAAGGACTATCGGCACCGGGTGTAACAGTCAGTCCCCTCAAGGGACTAACATTTATTCCTCACATTTGCAGCTTATAGAGCAACTGTTATTCCCCACAGTTACACCTTACCGGGCAACCGTTAGTCCTTACAGTTGCACCTCGCCGGACGAACGGTTGATCCAATCAAATACTCCAATCGAATAAACTTTAGTCCCCAGTTCAAACATTGCTTTTTGTTTATTTTCCGCCAGGCCTATTACTTTTTCGCCTGTTTTTCTGCGCAGTGAGCAACAAATTTCGCAGAAAAGAACACGTGAAAAAGAAGTTAGCCACCTATGTGTAACTGCTTTCGCAATCACAGCAACAACGAAAGACAAAATTTAGACAATGAAATCTTTTCTTTTTCTACATACATATGAAGTTACCCCATTCTTTTAAGTGAATTCAAGGTGAAGTGTACAAGTCCAGTCTCGTTTTCAAATCTTGTTCACTTCTTGGGGAGCTCCTTCGACGGAAGCGATAGATGACAGGCATTGCAGACGCCGGCGCACAGTCTTCAGCCTGGTGTGTGCCCACGGATGCACAATAAGTGTGTAAAATAGTGAGTCACACGTGATGGAGGATGAATACAAATTCATATGAGATATGACATGCTAATAACTTCACCGTGATGTCACACATCGTCAAAGACTCATTTCGATTCCAGTAGCGCAACAGCTTAGGAGCAGCGGCCGCCGTCACAACTCCGCTAACCACCATGCCACTAACAAGTCGGCGAGTCCTAAGTGAGCGACGTCGTTCATCTCGAGCAAGTGAACGCAAGACCAAACACAGCGCTGCACGCGGAGTGTTTTCCGCCAGCGAACTTCGAACGGGATAGCGAGTGTATACGCTTGCCCGCCGCCGAGAACAGCACCGAGCTAGTTTGCAGCTAGCGTCGAAGAAATCGACGGTAATGCGGCCCTTTTCCACAAAATCGAGCGAGTGCAGCGTGCAACCACGAGTCCGCCGCCACGGCCAGCGGACGGTGCCAAGCTTCTTGCGACCGACTGGCCGGAAAGCCAACTGTAAGGGCGACCAATTTTCAGTGAGTTCCAACGCTAGCGAAAGCCCCGCCAGCCCGTGCAGGTGCACTTACAGCGCGCGACATACAACCAAGCTCTTTGCGAGAACCCGTAACGTGTTTTC
Organism: Rhipicephalus annulatus; assembly: GCA_013436015.1. Taxonomy (NCBI): domain Eukaryota; kingdom Metazoa; phylum Arthropoda; class Arachnida; order Ixodida; family Ixodidae; genus Rhipicephalus; species Rhipicephalus annulatus. Next base: position 143,886 of record WOVY01001986.1, on the reverse strand, counting down.
AACGACTCCCAACACAGCGACGAGGTCTCAGCCCAATATCTTCAGCCCAAAGCTCATCACGGAGGCGGAGACAGACGAGCACTCGCTGAGTGAGCGTACGGGAGGCCGACGGCAGTGGCGGCCAATTTCTAGGTGGCCGGAAAACACAGGCGAACTACAGCTGCCGAAGCTGACCTTCGCAATGCATTTCGTGCGTGCGATATACAACACGACCAAGCCCGTTGCCTGCAAGCGTGATCCACATCTCACACGCGACAATTACAGTAGAATAAAGAATGATAACCTACTTGTCTTTGAATGCACCGCTGTTTTCGGCCCTGGGTGGGACTGAAGTATATATCCGATAGGCCTGTTCTTCTCGGCCGCCATATTGGCACTCCTAACAATTGCTGTCGTGTGTTGGTCGTGAATTAAACAGAGATATAAAGCGCGGCGTAGTGGCGTGTCTAGCCTTGCTCCAGACTACGTGGGTGCAGTGAAACGCAAAAGCAGCAGCCCACGCTCATCCAAGCGTACACACAAGCACCACTTCGTTATTCTTAGATCGTCGAATCAAGGAGGCCGTGGTCGAGCACTCCGAGCGCGACGCAGCGCGTACTGTCGCCGGAAAAATACGAGGAAAGACTGAGCCAGCAAAAGAGGAGAGGGAGGCCTGGTCACCTTCGCAGCGCTTTTCGCGCTGCCTTCAATGCCCGTTTGGTTTATCCCTTGGTTTCGGGCTCCACACTGCCCTCTGTGGTTGCTCCTCAATGGTCTATCCGTTAGTAGCGCGCGCCTAATGGGCATCGTTGCTCCTTTTTCGGTTAATTTTGCCTTAGAGTGAGTGGCTGCTGATGGTGGCGGTAAAGAGGGAGGAAGAAGTTTGATCACTTAGGGAAGGGTCTTTAGATGCGATGGTCTGAAGTAACATAAAAAAACAGGCTTGTAGTCGGCAACACGGGCCACTGCAGTGCTCTGTGGCAGTTGGATCTTCTCTGCGGTAGAACTTAGGGCGATGACGAGTGCAGATTTATTGTAAAAACGAACGACACCAGACGGTAAACTTTGCCTTTAAGAACAAAAAGTGGTGATGGGAGACCAATACATAACCGTAGTCGATGTCGTTGGACGTAATGATGACAGTTTGCTCTTGTAGTGGCAGCAGTTCGATGTCTTTTGCAGCGACCAGACAAAGTGGCTTCTGATTGTCGTCTTTAAGCATGTTGTTTATGTCAGTAAGGCGAACGAAGCATTGTCCACAACAAATAGCCGATGAAGTACATGATAGGAAATCCCACCCTAAAATAATTGGTGAAAGCAGCGGGACAGTACAGCAAACTGGACATGACGGTGGATGCCGTCGTTAAAAACACGAGCAGTACTAAACGCGGAAGGGCCAATGATGTTCGACTACGGAGCAACTAACGTGGGAACATCATCGTAAGAGGTCGTTTGTTTTTTTTTAGATGTTCACACAAATCATGACGCATAACAGAAAATAGGTCACCCGTGTCCACCAAAGCATCAACACGCACTCCTTTCACTTCCACAAAAAACATGGTACACGGGCCTGATGGAGAAATTTCACTTCTAATTTAGAATGCACTTTTTCTTCCAAAAACTGCATCAATAAGTTTTCCGAATTACTCTCAGGCTAGAATGATGCAGATTGAAGTGGTGAAGAGGATCGGCGGAAGAGCGAAGGCGAGTAGCGTCTCGTGTTGTGGCAGGTCCGCGGTGCAGTCGATGTGGGTGGAGGTGGAGGCCGGTGCAAAGTTGATGAATAACGTTGACCTTGATAAGAGACCTTAGTGGGCGATTCTTGTTCACGCATATCTTGACTTTGACGCTCGTCATGCTGACGCTTTCAGCATATTCGAGATACGTGGCCGCGATAACCACACTAATAGCAGACAGGGCGGAACAAGCGCGAAGGCGGGGAGTAGAAAACGTTCGAAGCACCTGAAGATAGCGCGGTCAGGTGAACTGAAGAAGTGTCAGCTAGCATCGAATGGTAGTTAGCTGGGGGGAAGCGGCAACAACCGACGCGTAGAATGGCAGCGTCAATTTTGCGTGTACGTCGTTTCGAGGCGCGGCAGCAACTTGACCGTAGCTTGATATGAGGCGAGAAGCACATGGCTCTACAAGTGCAGGGACGGTCAAGAATGTAAGTTCATCTCTGACATTACAACGCAAGGCCACTTCCGAAGACTGTGCATTGCGCGGTGAAGGAGGTGTTAAGCACATGAACCGCAATGCTTCGCGTATAATGTCCCGGATGTGGTGACGCAGATGGCCAGGAGACGTGGAGTGGTGGTCGTTCATATCAGGTTAGAGACGAATGGAATCCACCGCATCAAGGCGCTGGCATGTCGACACAACGCCAGCGAAGGCAGCTGGCATTTGCGCAGCGAAAGACGAAAGGCAACAGCCATTAGGCCTTTCAAAATGTGGCTTACTTTGTCTGATTCCGGCATGAATGAAATACAACGGGGGCAAAGTGCAAGAGCATCCTCGATGTAGTCGGCGAGTATCAAAGGTCCTCTTTGCGAGAACGTACCGAATGGCTGGTGTCCCACACAGGTGTCGCAGCTGGTGCTGGAAGGTCACCCAGTCGGGTAAGTCAAGGACGTGGTTTGACAACCATGTCTTCGCAACTCCGGTGACATAAAACGAAATTATATATATATATATATATATATATATATATATATATATATATATATATATATATATATATAAAATTAGGAATAAAGGAGCACACTTACGAAAATTTGATAATTGTTTACTGTATGTTTCGGCCATGGCACGGCCTTCGTCAGGATACGTCAGAATCCTGACGAAGGCCGTGCCACGGCCGAAACGTAGAGTAAACAATTATCAAATTTTCGTAAGTGTGCTCCTTTATTCGTAATTATATTTGCACCGGACCCACAGAATTTCTTATTTGAATATATATATATATATATATATATATATATATATATATATATATATATATATATATACCCTCCAGGCAAACACATTCACCGGGAGCCCAACGCCAAAATCCTCCCTACAGTGACGAAGGCCTGCCGGACATAACTACAATCTGCGCACTTCATCTGTGCCATCCTGCACCCAAAAGAAGATTTAGATCTGAAATGTAAGTCCAGCTCATCACTTCCGAGTTGCAGTGCTACCTTCCTTAAAGTACGAAAACTTGCGGAAAAACGAATTTGACATGAAATGCATAAATCAACATTGCAAGTGTACCTTCATGCTAGAATAGCCCCCAAGGATATGACACTCTTCCTCACACCAGCCACTACCAACTTAAATGAACACGACCAATTAACGCAAAAAATGTCCTCCTTGAGGCCTCTCTTAAATTAACAGAAATCGCTCTTAATCACAGTGATAAGCAGGTAAAGAAACTGGTTGCTATGACCAACACCATTCTCCGCCACAACACTTTATCGAACAAGGAAATCACCAGATTAACAGAATTTGAACAGATTAAACACCAAGCTATCATGACCACGAAAATTCATAAACTCTAAAGATACCACGTGCCCAACCCCTCGTTCCCTGATATAGTTCTTCATCACTTCAACACCACCACTCAGGAAAGCACTAACTGTACAAACGAGCACCCATCTATGAACACACCCTGTGAAACTGTGGTTGTAAACCTATCGGACACGAGCTTGTCACCTGACGAAGAAAAACTGCTATGTAAAGGACTAAGCTTCTGCCCGACCACAAAATGTTTCGATGAATTTCACTTGCTCCGAGACCTCGACAACTTCACTAGAAGATTAAGGTTGCGCAAATATTTCTTGGACAGGCCTGCTAACCGAGAAACAATTCACCGTCGTAAAACAAATGATTGGACACCGAACAGTAATTGGGACAAGTGCCTGGACCTTTCTATTACCGCAGTACAGAAAGATATAGTACACGAATACCACATAAAGAAAGGAAACCGAGAAAACTTGACAAAATTTGAAAAATGAGTATGAGAATCTGGCATTTAGGACTGACATAACAATAAAACCTGCTGACAAAGAAGGAGAAATTGTAGTCCTTGATACAACCAACTACTTACAAGAAGCATACCGCCAACTAGACGACTCAAGATTTTACGAATGCCTCCCAGGTCATCCGACAGACGAATACAAAAGTTTCGTGTCAACAAATCTAAAGAAACTGTTGGATGCAAAAAAGATAACTAACACTGACCACAAATTGATGCGAGCAGCATACCCTCGTCCAGGTTCCTTCTACATCCTCCCAAAAATTCATAAACCCAGTAACCCAGGTCGACCTATCATATCAGGCATCGGTACAATAACTGAGTGCATATCAGGGTACGTGGACAAACTAATAAGCCACATTTCATGCTCCCTTGCGTCGTACAGAAAAGACACCAAGCATTTTCTTCGAGACATTGCAGGTCCATGTGTGCCGAAAAACTCGTACTTGGTTTCTCTTGATGTCTCTTCATTGTATATAAATATTCCCCATAATGACGGCGTAGCTGCATTACAAAACATGTACACAATAGACAATCTAACACCCCTGATTTCTCTGCCATCGCAACTTTGACGAGGCTGCTCCTCGAATTAAATTCATTCGAGTTTAACCAAGAGTATTTTCGACGAATCAGCGGGACCGCTATGGCCACCAAAATGGCACCCAATTATCCCAACATATTGTAACAGCGAGCTGTGAATTAAATGGTTTTATATACAGGAGGTGAACGATGGTCGTTTGCGGCAGCACACTGCGATCGTGCCAAGACTCTTCATCTTCTTCACCTTCTTTTCTCTACCTTTTACTGGTATGTTACATTCTCCTGCAAGCAGACGATGCCAATAGGGCGAGCTATCATGCACAAGGAGGGTAAAAAGGTTTCAGGCGAGGAACGTGAGTGAGCTGCGTTCTGCTCGATCGTCGACCATTGGACCAAAAACGAGCTATTACGTAGGTGAGCTGGCTTAGACGCTCCAAAACTACAAATGGGCCTGAATATCGCAACAGAAGCTTTTGACACAATCCACGCTTGCGTTGCGGTGTCCAAAGTGAAGCCAAATCACCTTTCTCGAATAAAACCGGTTCGAGACAGTCGTCGTATCGTTTCTTCGAACGACGTTGAGAGGCCAGAACCCGAAGACGAGCAAATCGACGGGCTTCTTCCGCGAGGCACAGGATGTTTGATACAGAGTCGTCATTGTGTAGAATGAAAGGTAAAAAAAGGTCTAGAGGGCTTAGTGGCAACCTGGCGTACAAAAGATAAAATGGGCTGAAGTTTGTTGTTTCGTGTTTTGCCGTGTTGTACGCTTACGTGATAAAAGGCAGCACTTCATCCCAGTTCTTGTGATTGGAAAAAACAGTACATGGCAAGCATGTTGGTCCTGCGTTTTGTTTGTCCGTTCAACGAGGCCATTCGTCTGCGGATGATACGGCGTGGAATGACAGAACTGTGTCGTGCACATGCGTAGTAATTCTTCAACGGCATCAGCAGTGAACTTGCGGCCACGGTCGCTGATAATAACACGCGGTGGGCCATGGCGAAGGACCGCGGAGTGAAGCAAGAAGTCTGCCACGGATGCAGTGGTAAAAGAAGGAATAGCTGCGGTTTCGGCATACCGTGTAAAATGATCTATCTACGCAGACGATTATCCGATGCTTCTTATAGTTAGATAACAGAAGTGAACCCGTTATGTCAATTCCAACTTGCTCAAAAGGTGTGCTGGATGGTAATGACGGCTGAAGGGGACCTGGTGTAGCGGTTGCCGGGCGCTTGTGACATTGGCACGTCTCGCAGCTAGCGACGTAACGTTTCGTCGTTTCGTACATCTTGGGCCAGAAAAAGCGTTCTTGCGTGCCGTTAAGTGTTCGTTTGAAGCCGAAGTGACCGGACGTCGCATGGTCATGCATGGCACGTAGAACATCGGAGCGAAGGCTCTCGGGGACAACTAGAAGAAAACGTGCTCCAGGCCTAGAGTAGTTAGTTTTATAGAGCAACTTGTCTCGGACCGTAAAGCGACGGCTGTGTCGGGAGGCACGTGCGGCGGCAAAAAGAGGATCCAGGTTAAGATTGTTGCGTTGTTCTCTCTCAAAATCAGCCGCGTTGGGAAACACGCTTGTAACAGCAGCAAGGCAGTCGTCAAAATTCTCAGCATCGCAGTTGGTAGTCGCAAGAGGAATCCGGGAGAGGCAGTCTGCGTAAGCGTGACGACGGCCACTCTTGTACGACACCGTAAAGTCGTATTCCTGAAGTCGCAGCGCCCAACGTGCGAGGTGGCCAGAGGGTCACGCAAACCGACCAGCCAGCATAGCGAATGGTGATCAGTAATTATCTTAAATGGCCTCTCGTAAAGATAACAACGAAACTTCTGTACAGCGAAAACAGCTGCCAGACATTCCTGTTCCGTAACTGTGTAATCATGTTCAGACTTGCTCAGGCAACGGCTGGCATATGCCACGACATGCTCTGCGCCATTGTGACGTTGTACAAGCACCGCGCCTAAACTTATACCACTAGCGTCTGTGTGGACCTCACTCGGGCAAGATGGAGCGATGTGATGCAACAGTGGTGCTGACGTTAGTACAAACTTAAGTTCTGAGAATGCGGCGTCACACTCTGGTGTCCAGTTGAAAGTTGCATCCTGTCACAAGATGTTTGTCAGTGGGTGCACGATCTACGCAAATCGTTGAACAAAACGACGAAATTATGAGCATATGCCGACAAATGAGCGAAGTATTCGTGCGGATTGCGGTGATTTAACAGAGCTCACTGCTTCTATCTAGCGAGGATCAGGTCCGACGCCATCCTTGTCGACCAAGTGCCTCAGCACGAGAGTTTGACGTTGGCCAATAGAAATCAGAACCAGCTCAGATTTTTCGATGCAGTCGAGAACAAGACTGAGATGGTTGTTATGTTCCTCAAACATACGGCCAAAGATCACAACATGGTCAAGGTAGCACATGCATATCTCCCACTTTAGATCACGTAATACTGTGTCCATAAATCTTTCAAAGGTAGCTGGAGCATTACAAAGGCCTAACGGCATGTCAATAAATTCAAATAAGCCATCCGGAGGTATGAAAGCAGTGTTTTCTTTGTCGCCGGGTTCCACAGGTATTTGAAAATAACCTGACCGCAAATCAAGCGTTGAAAAATAGGAAGCGGCATGCAAGCAATTTATGACGTCATCAATGCGCGGTAAGGGATATATATCTTTCTTCGTCACAGTGTTTAGACGCCTATAATCTACGCAGAATCTCCAGGAACCATCTTTTTTTCCTGAGAAGAATTACCGGCGCTGCCCACGGGCTGGATGACTTTTCCACGATACCTTTGTGCAGCATGTCCTTTACTTCTTCGGCGATAACTTTGCGCTCAGAGGATGACACTCGGTAGGCGCTTTTGGCGAATGGGGTGTGCAGAGCCGGTGTCTATTCTGTGACGAGCGCGACACGAGGGTAACTGAAGGGTTGCATCTCTATGTTTGAAGTCGAAAGCAGCAACATGCCGGGAAAGGACCTGCACCAGCGCTGACCGTTCCGTCGTACTGAGAGTCTTCCTGATCATAGCGAGCTTTAGATCTTCATTAAGGCGAATATCATATGGAGAGGAAGAGGTGGGGAGGTCCGTAGCTAGTGCTGCTATCGAATTGCATGATGCTTCATCAAAGAGAGCTATCTTAATCCTACGAGGAAACACAACCAGCGTGGCAGAACAGTTCAGCACGCACAGTGTTGCTACCCCTTTTGTTGCACACAGCAGAACAAGGCACAAGTATGTCCTTCTTAAAACAGTTCTTGCGTAGAGGCCCCACTACGAGGTCAACACAAGCATCATCAACCGCTGTGGAAGAGACTCGAACGGGTGTCAGGCACCAAGATGGTGCTGTGGGCTTGACAGCAACGCTTCGATGGCCAACGCTTACACACCCGCCTCTTTCTTGTGCAGGTGCTCAACATGGCCTATTTCCTCGCCTGTTTTGCTTGTCAACCGTGTGCTGCTGGCGAAAGTGTGGTGCTGCCGTCATTGGAAATGCCACGCAGCGTCGCAAGTCCCGCCACGGACCGGGCCATTTTACAGTTCCCGGATTCCACACCCCTTAACAGTCGTCATGACAATGCGACGAGCGTAATCGAGCCACCTTATCAACTTTTTGCGCACTGTCCACCAGCTCGTGGCACCCAGCTGATCCTGACGTCACCGACCAGCGCTAAATAGTCTTGCATCGACCGCGCGCGCACCAGTGGGCTTGGCAGCAACACTTCGATGGCCAACGCTTACACGCCCCACCTGTTTCTTGTGTACATCGCGTACTCGCTATATGGCATTGATTGTGCTGCCAAGCCCCACTTGTTATGCGAGAATCGCCTATGAATGTGCGTCTGTTGTCTTAGAACTTTTGCTTCTAGCTGGCAACATTGACGAAAACCCTGGTCCCCTACCCGTTCGTCTCCCTCGGAAGCAACCTCCGATATTTTACAAGCCTTGCGAGATCTCCAAACAGGTCAAGCTGCGCTTTTAAGCGAGATGAAGTCTCTCCGTACCAAACTAGCACAAAATAACGAAACACTCAGTACTATCTCTGAAAGACTTGGAAAAGTTGAGATAGATGCGCAGACCTCCATTCACTTAAGAATGACATCAAGGAAGTACAGGCAATCACGACGCAGAACTCGCGTGAAATTGCTAGTCTTACAGCTAGAGTATATGATTCTGAGGATCACGCCGCAGATCCATTCTTGTATTCTTTGGTCTGAAGGACAGCGCTAATGAGACATGGGCTCAATCAGAGCAATTAGCAATTGCCGTATGCAGTGAAAACCTTCGCGTTCCGTTAGCACCAAAAGACAATGAAAGGACTCACAGAATAGGCCGTTTCAACACTGTCAAGACCAGACCCATAATCGTATGCTTTGTCAATTGGAAAGACAAAGATTGTGTACTATCATGCTCCAAAAACCTCCGAGGGTGTCCATAAAGCATCAGCGAAGATTTTTTACCGGGCACCCGCCTCGCGCAAAAAAAATTGACCGAGTTTGCCAAAGCAAAAAATAAACCGATAAAACTTCGTTACAACAAGCTAGTCATCGATGGCGTCACGTACGTGTACGATGAAATCTCGGAAAGCGTCATCCCGCGACCATCGTAGCTATCACCGAATTCACGTCGCGATCTGCAGTGTTCTGATCACGTTTCGGAATCACGGGGGCCTTGCACTCCCTTACGTTCTGCTGCTAACACTTTTGCCACTTTTGCCGTTCAACTCATTTACACCAATGTTAGAAGTCTCATACCTAAACGAGACCGATTACTACACATAATAGAAACTACAGAATGTGATTTCGTCGTACCAACTGAAACTTGGTTGATTGAGTCAATTTCTGATGCTGAGTTGGCACTCTATTTTCCTGGTTTTGATGTCTTTCGTTGTGACCGCATCGGTAGGCGGGAAGGTGGTGTGCTGATAGCGGCTCACAGCAGGTTGTTGTGCAATGTCATAGAACTTTCCAGAAACTTAGAAGTTCTGTTTGTATCCTGCAAAGCACTCTATCCCCCCGCCATTATCGGTGTGTGCTACCGCCCACCTGTCGCCGACCGGTCGTTTGTTGCTGAATATCATGATGTTTTGAATTTACTTTGTGGCTCTTATGCCAATGTCCCAATTAGACTACTTGGAGACTTCAACTTTCCTGGAATAACCTGGTATAATTTGTCGTTAACATTGTCCAAATGTAGCGCGGAAAGTGATTTCGTTATTTCCTGCCTAACATTGGGATTTTCACAACTCATTTACACCCCTACGAGAGAAACTGCTCAGTCATCAAGTATCCTCGACCTTTTACTAACATCACACCCAGAAATTGTTTTATCCGTCTCGTACCTGGCTGGGCTAAGTACACAAGGACACAGAAGAAGGGAACACAAGGACCACGCTATAAGTGACCACGCTATAATTAATGCTACACTACAGTTTCACTCTCCAAGATCGAAAAGCGTGAAGAAAAAACTAACACTTTACGATAAAGGCAACTACGTGGGCATTAACAAAGAACTCGCAGCATTCTACAGCTGGTTTTGTGAAAACTTTACACAACACCTGGTCGAAATAAACTGTTGTCTTTTCAAAAACAATTGCACGATCTCATTGGTTCTTACATCCCCATCGTAATGGTAACAGAGCGACCACAGACACCATGGTTTAGTGTGGCACTAAAGCGCCTAAAAAACGAAAAGAAGCGGCTTTACCGGTCTGCTAAGTTATCAAACACAGCGCAAGCGTGGTAAATGTACCGCGCCACCGAAAAACTTCTTGATTCACTTGCCACGAAATCCAAACGCAACTTCTTAGCTTGAACGTTGCCGAAAATGCTAAATACTAACCCCAAACCGTTCCGGAAATTTATTAACCCAAGCGCATCTAAAATTTTATCAATCTGTGACGAAAACTGATTAACCCATTTTGCTACATGATACCGCACGCGTGTTGAATAACGTTTTTTTGCTTGGTATTCACCGAAGAGCCTGATAGCGAATTGCCCTACTTGTCCCTGATTGAATATCCGGTAATTCAGGAAATTACCTTTGAGGCTGCTCATATAGCTGCCTCAATCGACAGCCTAAAGATGACATTATCAGCTGGCATAGACGGCGTCAACACCAAAATACCAAAAAGTACAAAGCAAATCACCAGTGTCATTCTCTCTTGCATATTTCAGCAATCGCTTTCCACTAGTACCCTACCACATGACTGGAAGGTGGAAAAGGTCATCCCAGTGCCCAAAAATGGTAACCAAGCGTCACTGAGAAACTATCGTCCCATCGCACTAACGAGTGTATGCTCCAAAATAATGAAGCACATTCTTCATTCGCCTAATGCGAAGTTTCTTAGCTCGGTTAATTTCTTTATTCCCAGTCAGCTTGGCTTTCAGAAGAGCCTTTCTTGCGACACTCAACTGGCTCTCTTCATTAATGACATCAGTTCTAGCCTTCATAGTAAAACTCCCGTTGACGCGCTATTTTTGGACTTTGAAAAAGCTTTTTATAAAGTACCCTATAACCGCCTATCCTAAAGCTGTCTAAACCTTCATCATCTAGTTTTTCAGTGGACACGTGATTTTCTGGGCAACCGTCAGCAATTTGTCTACGTTAACGAACGCTCCTCTTCTCTCACACCTGTTACATCCGGGGTTCCTCAGGGAACGGTCCGCGGACCCCTGCTTTTTCTCATATACATGAACGATCTTCCAATAAACAATTCTTGCGGGATACGATTGTCTGCAGACGACTGCGTGCTATACCACCCTATTAACAATAAAAACGATGTTTTATCCGTACAATCTGACCTCAGTCAAATTAAAGAATGGAGTCGCAAGTAGCTTATGTCATTAAACGCAACAAAAAACTTCCTTCTCACTTTTCATCGAAAGAAGTCATACCTGGCTCGCGATTACATAATAAGTGGCTTTTCATTATCCTCTGTTAACACCTACAAGTACTTAGGAATTAACCTCACTTCTGATCTATCATGGCACACCCACATAAACATCATAACAAATTCTGCTAGTGGTGTTCTTGGTTTCCTGCGGCGTAATATTCGATGAGCACCCCCCTCAGTCAAACGTCTAACGTACTTCTTAGTAAAGCCGAAGCTCGATTATGCGTGCGCCCTGTGTGACCCATACCTACATAATCGCGTTACGATGATTGAATCAGTACAGAATCGTGCCGTACGTTTCATTTTTTTCGACTAATCCTACAACTCTAGCTCATCGAAACTCCAATTCCAAGCCGACCTTCCCAGCCTTGTACCACGCCGTCGAGTCGCCCGCCTTTCTCTCTTTCATGAGTTCTTTCACAATTCACCCAAAGCCGATCTCATTGCTCCCGCACACCGCCACTCAAGCCGGACCAACCACGAAAAGACCGTAAACCCCCCTCAAGCCCACACTGTCTCCCATGCCTCCTATTTCTTCAACCAGACATCAAGGGACTGGAATGACCTTCCCTCCAAGGCAGTGCTTTATGCTGACCAAGCCGTCTTCAGACGCATCATAAAAGAGCTGTTTTTGTAGATATGCCCACCCCTCATGTAAAACCTCTTCCTTTAGGGGCCTTTGACGTATCATAAATAAAAAAATAAATCACACCAACTGTGTTCCTGCCTTCGCCACGGTAGGCTTCTTCGGAAAGCGACGGTAGAAACAAATTGTTTAGTGATATTTCTCCACTACCACAGTCAACGGAAGCACCGCATTGCTCCAGGAAATCGATACCAAGAATGAAATTGTGAGAACAGCGAGATAGTACCAATTCAAATACTTTTCCAGCTAATGAAACACTGACAACACATGCACCAAGAGGATTAAGCCACTCGCCAGCTACACCCCGAAAGGTAATTGTATCGTCCGATAAAAACATAACTTTGCGACCTAAGTGGTTTCTGAAGGCGAGGCTCATCGCAGACACAGTCACAGACACAGTCGCCCCAGTGTCACTTTAACCCCATCATCGGTATTCTATCAAGCAACACATTCACTTTGTTTTAGAGCATAACAATAGGCAGAGGTATATCCTGAAAAAACCGTCCGGCGACCTCACCTCCATAAGCCGCGGATGCTAGTTTTCCGGCGGCGGAGAAGAAGAACGACGCGGAGGAGACGGCGAGCGACGAGAACGGTTGGGTGGTGGTGTCAAACTCCGCTCGAATGCTGGCGAATCACTGCGTCTGGTCTCGCGCGAAAAACGGTCCCTTGGAAACAAGTCGGTTGTCCGCAGGTCATATGAAGCACCGGGTCTTGGTGTCGAAGAGATGGCTGGTGTCCTTCGCGACTGGCGGCGTTGGTGGCAATACTGAGCGATATGCCCATTGAAACCACACTTGTAGCAAATGGGAGGGTCACGGTTTATACTATATTCATTGGAACAAATCCTGGGCCGCTGCTGTCGCGGAGGAAGTTCGTTATCACGCGAAGAACAAGTTTCTGCCACTCTCTGAAATCCATTGTATTCGTCGTAAGCTACATCTTTGTAGTAGGGTTGGAACTGTCCCTGCCGCAGCGAGACATAGTCCGGCTGAGAGTCCAGAGTATAAGAAGGCGGCTGTGCTCGTCGTGATCGCTTCTATTGTATAGACGTGACTGATACTCAGGTGTGGCATCAGAATCCTCAAAGCCCTCCGTCACTCGGTGCGAGGGGAATGAAGCAATGTTTCGCTCGAACTCTGGTTGCTAGTAGAGGGGGATGAGTGCTTGGGTAGTGTGCCACTTGCGCGTACAGGCCGAGTTCTTCACGTACTATTTGCCGGATTGTTGATGCAAGATCAAGCGCCTGGTTGCTGTCTATATTCGCGATGGTCGTCACATTGGCTAGCCTGCCGAACTTCGGCGTGATGCGCCTCGTCTTTAGTTGCTCAAAAGTGCGACAATGGTGAACGTCATTGGTGACAGATGTCAAGTTGTCTTTCGCGATGAGGAAACCGTAAAAATCCTCGGCGATTCCTTTTAGAATGTGCCCGACTTTGTCTTCCTCAGACATTCCGGAGTCAATAGTCCTACATAGCTTTATGAATTCCTCAATGTAGGTCGTGAAATTTTCACCTGGCCCTTGAGCGCGTTGCATTAGCGTCTGTTGTGCTCTTTTCATTTTCATTGTTGGGTCACCAAAACGCTCTTTGATTTCAGAAACAAATCTGTCCCACGTCGCTAGCGTTTCCTCCCGAATCTCGTACCACATTATTGCAGTATCCGTCAGAAACAACGCGACGTACAAAAGCCGAAAAGCGGCATCCCATTTGTTAGCGGCGCTCAGCCAATTTTAATGGATGAGACAAACCTCGACGTCTTCATCTGGTCCGCCGGCGAAGGGACGAGCATCTCTCAGTTGTAGAGCCAAACTGGTCGGCGCAGAAGTCGAGAGTGGTCGGTGTTCATCTGCGTTGTGGGACATGTCCAGCCCAGATGAATTCAGTGGAAGTCCAGCAATGCGACGGCTCCGTCCAAGAACTTGCGGTTCATCCTCCGTCTTCTGGTGTCGATTACCCAGCACGTCCACCACAAATGTAACAGCGAGCTGTGAGAAGATGGTTTTATTTACAGGAGGTGAACGATGGTCGTTTGCGGCAGCACACTGCCATCGTGCCAAGACTCTTCGTCTTCTTCTCATTCTCTTCTCTACCTTTTACTAGTCTGTTACAATATTTATGGGAAAGCTAAAATCGGAATTTTTTGCGCAAAGTTCCTCGAATTAAATTCATTAGAGTTTAACCAAGAGCAATTTCTAGAAATTGGCGGGACCGCAAAGGGCACCGAAATGACACCCAATTTAGCCAAGATATTTATGGGAAAGGTAGAATCGGAATTTCTTGCACAAAGTTCCTTGAAACCACTGTTATACAGAAGATACATAGACAACATCTTTCTTATTTGGGCCACTTCGAGGACGGACCTCTCACATTTATCGACACTTACAATGCTGTACATGCGAACATACACTTCACACACACATACTCACAAGTATCCGTAAATTTTCTTGATATTACCATAACGATAGAAGAAGACAAGCTCTCTACAACCCTATATTCTACTGAGTCTCAGACTGATTTTAGTAGAACGGATTTTTGTGAAACTTTCAAAATTAGTTTATGAGGTCCTCTGCATATAATAATAACAACATATTATTCACTGCAAACTATCGTACGTGTGTGCCGCATTGTCCTTTATATTGGACGTTGTGACTCTATGCGGTCTTTTCTAATGCAGTGGTATTGTTACACACAAGATGTTTTTTGTGAGAAATGATGATGATATATGGTGTTTTTTGGCGCAAGGGCCATTTGATGGCCAAAGAGCGCCAGTTCATGCGACAAGGAATGTGGACAATGATTGTGATTAGCGGCTGTATAAGGGGCATAAAATTCCTCGCGGTAAGGCGGGTAAAAACATACAAGTAATAAAATCATGACCATGCCGTGAAAGGTGTGTGTGGTGTGAATAGGTGACAAAAGTTGGTGATAATAAAAAACGATGGTGGACATGTATGGCATTAGCACAAGTCTCTCACTCGTTCATACTCTTGCGTTCAAGGGCCGTGAGGCAAGCAAGTGCTTTCCTGTGTAGCCACCGCAGCAAAAACCTCCCTGGAGAATTCGTGCTACGGGATGCCCGGGTATATGATATGAAAATTACGAATTTCTTTTAAAAACGCTAACAATGATTTATGACTAAAAAGCGGTTCCCTACCAACGAACATTGCAGGGTGTAAAGGTATATGTTGTCGGTAGGGTAATGGAAAATGCTGTTTTCTTATAGTTTCTAAGTGTTTACACTGTAATAACACGTGAAAGACGGTTAATGGTTCACCACATCTGTCACACAATGGTGGATCGCCACCAGACAAAAGATATGTGTGTGTCATGTATATGTGTCCTATCCTGAGTCTCGTTAGTATAACCTCTGTATGACGCGATTTTGATAATGGCAGCCAATGACCAAGGTGTGGCTTAATAATGTGTAGTTTGTTTTGTGTGTGTGTATCCCACTTGCTCTGCCAGTAGTCCCTGATGTTTCGTTTGAGAGACGGCTTAAGATCAAGGGCCGGGATTAATATGGGTGTAGGGCCAGTGCTTTTGTGGACGGATGCAGCAAGCTGATCCGCCCTCACATTGCCTTGGATCTCAAGGTGCCCTGGCACCCAGCACACTACAACATGTTGTTTTAGTGTGTAGAGTGTGCACAAAATGGAGTAAAGTGAGACAAGGACCGGGTTTTTTGTTTTTAGGACTGTGCAGAGCCGTTACCACACTGAGGGAGTCTGTATAAATTACTGCTTTTTGTATATGTAGTTGTTTGATGTGTTTAGCTGCCACAAGAATCGCGTAAGCTTCTGCTGTGAAGATACTTGTGCCTGGATGTAGAGGGCCAGCATCCGAAAAGGATGGGCCGACAGCAGCGTAGGACACAGAGGAGTTAGACTTAGAGGCATCTGTAAAGAACTCAGGACGTGTGTATTTGTGTTGAAGTTCCAGGAAGTATGTTCGGATATGGGCAATAGGCGCATGTTTTGTAACTTCTAGAAAGGACACATCGCAGTCTATAGTCTGCCATTGCCACGGTGGCGGATATGCTACAGGAGCCATTAAACTGTGTTTTA
Source organism: Rhipicephalus annulatus (assembly GCA_013436015.1). Lineage (NCBI taxonomy): Eukaryota > Metazoa > Arthropoda > Arachnida > Ixodida > Ixodidae > Rhipicephalus > Rhipicephalus annulatus. Next base: position 127,745 of record WOVY01001986.1, on the reverse strand, counting down.
GTGAGACTCCAGTTTCCTCGGCTAGACTTTTCAGGCGAACTGAGAAGGGCTGCCTCATCGAAGGCCTGTTTTGAAACAGAAGTGAGCTCGACAAATCATTAATAGTAGAGTATGAGCGGTGCTTTTTATCTGCTTTCACCTTGAGGAAATAAACAAAAGACATATAAGTTCTCTGCAGATGAATTGATTGATTGATTTGTGGGGTTTAACGTCCCAAAACCACCCTATGATTATGAGAGACGCCGTAGTGGAGGGCTCCGGAAATTTTGACCACCTGGGGTTCTTTAACGTGCACCCAAATCTGAGTACACGGGCCTACAACATTTCCGCCTCCATCGGAAATGCAGCCGCCGCAGCCGGGATTCTCTGCAGATGAAACGACCACTCATTTGACTCAACATAAAGGCTTTCTACGGGGCTGGTGCGAAAAGCACCCGTAGAAAGGCGGATGCCCAAACGGTGCACGGGGTCCAGCATCTTTAAAGCACTTTGAGTTGTAGACTGATAAACAACGGCCCCATAATCTAAGCGGGTGCGAATGAGGCTTCAATACAGATTTATGAGGCATTGCCTATCACTACCCCAAGTAGTACGTGACAGTACTTTTATAACATTCATGGCTTTTAAACATTTTATTTTTAAATTCTTGATGTGCGGAACGAAGGTCAGCTTGTTGTCCAAGATTAAGCCTAAGAATTTATGTTCGGCTTTGACGGACAGACGTTGCCCGTTCAGTCGAATGTCTGGTTCAGAGTGCATGCTTCTCTTTCGAGAGAACAAGACACACGTGCTTTTTTGTGGGTTAAGTCGAAATCCGTTTTCATCTGCCCATTTGGAGACCTTGTTTAAGCCCAGCTGAACCTGCCGCTGACACATTGCCAAGTTGCATGACTTGAAGCCAAGCTGAACGTCGTCGACATATGTACAATAGAACATACTCTGGGGGATGGACAAGTACAAAGAATTCATTTTGATAATAAAACGTGTGCAACTAAGTACACCACCTTGTGGCACGCCTGTTTCCTGGGCAAATCTTTGGGAGAGAACACTGCCCACACGGACACGAAATGTCCGGTTTGACAGGTAACTTTCGATTATATGAAACATTCTTCCGCGCACACCAAGGTCGGACAGATCTCTTAGAATTCCAAAACGCCATGTTGTATCATAAGCCTTTTCGATATCGAGGAACACAGACAGAAAATATTGTTTATGGACGAAGGCGTCTCTGATCTGTGCCTCGATACGAACAAGGTGGTCTGTGGTGGATCTGCTTTCTCGAAACCCGCACTGAAATGGGTCGAGCAAATTGTTTGTTTCAAGAATATGTACAAGTCGGCAGTTTATCATTTTTTCGAAGACTTTGCACAAGCAGCTTGTAAGTGCAATAGGCCTATAACTTGAAGCTAAAGAAGGGTCCTTGCCCTCTTTCAAAATGGGAATAATAATAGCCTCTTTCCAGGAGGTAGGGATAGTGCCAGAAAACCAGATAGCATTGTACAAACAAAGTAAGGTTTTTCGTGTTTCGGCTGGTAGGTTTTTTAACATTTCATACACCACACGGTCAGAACCTGGGGCAGAAGTACTGCAGGAGTTTGGAGATGTTCGGAGCTCAGCTAGACTGAAAGCTTGGTTATATGCCTCGTATCTAGTGGATTTGTGTTCTAGTTTCTCCTTTTCTATTCTTGTTCTGTATTTTTGGAAAGTGTCAGTATAGTGGGATGAGCTGGACACCTGTTCGAAGTGTGCACTGAGGAAGTTTGCCTGATCTTCCAAGGTATCACCCTGAGGGTTTATGAGTGGAAGTGTGTGTACTTGTTTTCCTGCTATCCTACTGACCATGTTCCAGACTTTGGCCTCTTGTGTATATGAATTTATCCCTGATAAAACCTTGTGCCAACTTTCTCTTCTGGCCTGCCGGCGCTTTCTCTTGCCTCGACATTTGATTTTCTTAAAGATCTCAAGGTTTTCCGCTGTCGGCGAGTTGCGCAGCAACCTCCATGCCCTGTTCTGTTCCTTTCGCGTATTACGACACTCTGTGTTCCACCATGGGACGTGTCGCTTGCCAGGCTGTCCAGATGTTTGTGGGATGCATTTGGCTGCTGTGTTAATAAGGAGAGCTGTGAAGTACTGCACAGCTTCATGTATGCTTAGCCCACATATATCAGTCCAAGATAAGTGAGCTTTGTTATGAAACTGTTCCCAGTCGGCTCTGTATAAGCCATTTGGGAACACGTGGAGGATATTCGTATGATGTTTGTATACTCAAAACGACAGGAAAGTGGTCGCTTCCGTAGGGATTATTTAGAACTTTCCATTGGAGTAATGGTACAAGTGAAGGAGATGCGATGCTGAGATCTATGGAAGAGTAGGTTTTGTTGGCAAGGTTATAATATGTTGCCTCTTTCCTATTCAACAGACAGGCGCCGGAGGAAAAAAAGAACTGTTCAATAAGACGACCTCGTGCGTCGCAGCGAGAATCACCCCATAGACTGCTATGAGCATTCAGGTCACCAAGGACCAGATAAGGTTCGGGTAGTTGTTCTATTAAGGACTCGAATTCTCGTTTTCCAAGACGGTGGTGTGGGGGTATGTACAGAGAGCAGATGATGACGAGCTTGTTGAAAAGAACTGCTCGAACAGCCACGGCCTCTGGTGTTGTTTGCAGTGGTAAATGTGTGCATGCTACTTTTTGATTCACAATAATTGGCTACACCACCGGATGATGCCGCAGCATCATCTCTGTCCTTTCGGAAGAGAACATACCGACGCAAAAAATTCGTGTTTTTAGATTTTAAATGAGTTTCCTGTACACACAGCACTTTCGGCGAATGTTTGCAAAAGAGCTCTTGAACATCATCGAGGTTTCTAAGGAGTCCTCTGACGTTCCAATGTATTATTTGTGTTGCCATATTGGAGGTAACGTAGTGCTGTGTGTAGGAACAATGGGTGTGTCTGCTTCTTAAGCTAAGCGTTAAGACTCAAAGAACAGGGCCGTCGCCGGGCCCCGTTATTGGCTTTTTATTTCTTTTGGCGCGCTCCAGGGAGCTACGCCGATCTTTCTGCACCAGGGGTGCTGTGGTGTCCATTGCCTCCTCAGAGGCACTGCGTGCCCGCATTTGCGAGCTGATGTTTTGGGCTTGGGACCTCGCCTGGTGAGATGAGGCCTTCATATCGGCCGACCCTGGGGTCTCCTTCACCTCGGGGGGCGAAACCTTCGGTCCTCTTGAGCTAGAGGTCGAAGGAACCTCCTTTGGTGCTGGGATACCCTGGCCGCTGCAAGAGCTTGCAGCGGCCTTGCTTGTCGCCGTGGGGACGAGTGGCAGGGCAGCCTTGGCTGTTCCCGCCGTGGGTGGGGGCATTGGCGACCGCCTGGGCACACTGTGCCTGGCATGGGCAGTTGCCGCAGGCCGTTGTAGTGCTGCCCCCTGTTGCACTACATTGGCAAACGATGGTTTGTTTGTGAAAAGACCAGATACTTGTTGACGGGCTTCTCGGAAAGTAATGTTTTGTGTGATTTTGATTGTAACAATTTCTTTTTCCTTTTTCCATGTTGGACAGATTCGGGAGTATGCGGGATGGGCACCATCGCAGTTTGCGCAGTGGGCCCCATTCTCCACCTTACACTCGTCCGTAGCGTGTCCTGTGGTGGCACACTTTCCGCAGGTGAGTTGGCCGCGGCAACTCTGAGAGCCGTGACCAAAACGCTGGCATTTGAAGCAACATCGTGGGTTGGGAACGTAAGGTCTCACATTCAACTTCATGTATCCTGTTTCGAGATGTTCAGGCAGGGTGCTGGTGCAAAATGTCACAATTATGTGTTTTGTTGGGATTTCCTTCTTATCACGCCTAATTTTGATTCTTTGTACTTGTGTGACCTGCTGGTCCTTCCAGCCCTCGAGGAGCTCACCTTCAGTCAGGTCAAGCAAGTCTTGATCAGATACAACGCCTCGGGAAGTGTTGAGTGAGTGGTGTGGTGTAATTGAGATAGGTATGTTTTCAAACGATTCTAGTTTTGAGAGGTTTTCATACTGGCTCTGAATTTTTACCTCGAGGAGGAGATCCCCACTGGCCATTCTTGTAGCCTGGTAACCTGGTCCAAATGTAGTGGTGAGGCATTTGGAAACAACGAAAGGCGAAATAGTTCTGGCGTTCTTTTCAGTGGTTTCACAATGGATTACATGGTAGCGGGGAAAGGTTTCTTTCGGTTTGCTGAAATAATTGCAAAAGTCTTCGGTGCGCCCTCTCTTCGGGAGAGGACGATCGTGCAATGGAGGGAGAGAAGAAAAAGCCATAAACTAAATGTGAGTTCGGCAGCCATGCCAGCCGCCCACCATGAAGCCCAACACGGGGACGTGACAAGTCCTAAATTTATATGAGGCATGTCAACGTCAGCTGTACACAGCCGCTATAACCAAATGTATTGTGCCCAAGACAGAGCACATACACAAGGTTAACCCTTGCCGCCAGAAAAAATCGGAAGTAAATGGAAGAGAGAAGAAGACAGGATAGATTTAAAGACGAGAAAAGACTAAGATGTAGAGAGAGAGAGAAATAGGAAAAGGCGACTACCGTTCAGCCCAGAAGTGCCGTCTACGTGAAGCCAGGGCCAAAGGGGTGTGTTGCCTCTGCCGGGGAGCCTTAAAGGTCCAATCACCCAGCGTCGGCTCAACCCCCCGGATCCCCTTTTCCCCGGACACGGCAAAGCCACGCACGGCTAGGCGTGGGAGGGAGTCAAAACTCCCCCGTTAGCTCGGGTCCATGGTGTCGCTACACACCAAACTTCTGCCTACTTGCGCAGGCGCCCCTGCGGGGTTTTGTGAGAAATAATTTGATCAGGTAAACGTAGGAACATTTTATTTACTAACTGCTTTGTTCACTATGTGTGAGCTCCTTCATTCATTTGGTGTGAGTATTTTTGAAGCATATCCTGTTTTCGATGACGATGACACTTTGTGCAGAAGAACTTCGTCTTCTTGTTGCATCCTTCGAGCCTGCAGCGGGCCGCATTCGGAGCATCTGTCAGTCTGGAAATGGCCTAGCGTCTTTGCTCTTGCTTCGACTGGAGGCAATGGAGCCCTTTTTGGTGGTGGGCACTACTCTTCGTCAGAGTCACTCTCCGCTTCATTTTGACTCTGAGCTTGCGCGGTTAGTTCCTCACCAACAGACAGACTAAACTCCAGGAATTTCACGATCTCTTTTAGGCGCAATTGTTGCGCCCGCATATCTTGCACGTATTGCATCTATGAGTTGTTTAACGCAATGTCGAATAAGTGGAAGATGCTCCTGATGGTCCACTTGTTCACTCGAGCTTTGATTCTGTAATAGCTGATCATACGATCTGCGAGATCAACTCCTCCCACGGTAACATTGTACAACCGTACAACATCTGGCCGGGGCACATCACTGTGTTTTTTTCTTTCCTGGACCACCTACGGTGTCTTCTGGGTGCTGGCCATGGATAGAGGACATCAACGTAATGGGCTCATTGTCATACCAACGTACAACTGCCTGTTTTTTGTAGTTTCTCGCAAACAATTCCGACGTCCCTCTTCCTTTTCGTTTTAGCTCTTTATCGCTGGATAGTTTCATCGCTTTTGGGATCCGGTTGTTCATAATTGTTCTTGTGCCAGCAATTCCGGTTTCTGCTAGCTTATTCAGCAGCATCCCTGATGTGAAGTATCTGTCGAAGTAGACCTTCGTTCCGGGAGGGAGCGTCTCAGTAAGCCTCAGCACTGCAGATTCTCCTATTTTAGAGCTGCCTGCATACAATGCTGCCTTTTTTCCTTGATAGATCTCAAAATCGAGTATTAATCCACCTGGCGTTGCGAGCACAAAGTTTTTAAGCCCCTCTGGGTTTGACTTGCTTGGTACGAACTGATTCAGCTGCGTTCGTCCACTGAACGGAATCATCTGTTCGTCGATGCAGACATTCTCTTCCCGAGGAAGCTTGTGACCGCCTTCCAGTAGAAATGACACCAGTGGTTTCATACGCAGGAGCCTGTCTTTCTTTTTTTCTTGCTCACTTACATCAAGTTCGTTAACTAGCTTCAGCTGGCGTCGAAGTTGATAGTACCGGTTCTTTGTCATGTTATCCGCAAAAAGAAGCATCCTTGCCTTTTTCATCCAGTACATGCGAATCTGGGGGTAGCACAGGCAGGACATTGTCAGTGAAATCCCCAAAAAACACTTTGAGTTCTTTTATTGAGGTCTCCAGACTTTTTCCAGTCTCCTAGACATGTGTCGTGTTCATGGCAAAAGCCATCATCTCGAAGACTTCATGTGGCACATACTGAACGAGGTAGTCACTTGGACTTCACTAAACCCGTTGTTGACTGTCATCAGGGGTAGATGTGAAGTCAGGAATCCAAAACTGAAGTGAACTGCATGAAGAAAAACAGCGTAAAAGAGCAGAGTTGCTTTTGATGCGTTCACATGGCAATGACCAACCGTCACAATGCACACTCCTGCAGTACATTAGCCCCCTCCCCTTCCCAAAACGCATACTACTACTATTTTTTACCCATCATGGCGTTTCCATGACTGCCCCTTTGTCGTCTATGAAGTGGACGGAAGTTCTTCGTCGCCATTTTAGTCCTCTTGAGAGCTCAAGTTATCAAGTGGAGGTGAAAATGCAGTGTCTACCAAAGTGTCGTCGTCACTGTCCGAAAGATTGATGTCGGACGTGGCCACTCCAGCGATTCGTTCAAGAATTCTTTCGGCCGTCTCATCATTGACGCGTGGCCTTTTTCCTAAATGAAAAAGAATTTCTTATCATGCCGCAACCTAGTAGCAATCGGAAGCAAGCACGTTCTGTTCACACTGCAGCGCGCCACGTAATTTACACAAAGCAACTTGGTTCAGTCACGACGTCCAATCTTTTGGACATGTCAAAGCTCGCACCACGTAGGCAAAAGAAAGGACGTTAAGAGCTGAAATATTTAGGTGCGTGTGCTCTACCCAACACTATCTTTGACGTTTAATCGATGAAATGACGTCAAATAGGCTCAAACTGCGAAAAAAAGTATTTACGGTTGCAGTTGACACCGTAGAACGCCGCACCACTAAACGCCGTCATTATGAATACTCCTAGCGGCGCTTCGAGACCTCTAATTTCAAAACCACGGTACAGATGGTAGAAGCAGTTGTCCAAGGTATCGGACAACTAGCTTTACGGCGATAGGAGCTTTGGAAAAGCTGTAATCGCTCGGTCTTCGATGTTCCATATTTTGGACAAATTTACCATTGCTGGTACTCAGGAGGATATCGCAAACCAACGGATCGACAACAATACCTCCATTACCAAAGCGATCACCCGCGTCACTGTAAAAACAGTATTCCATACAGCCAGGCTCACCGGTTTAAGCGAATCTGCTCTAGAGACGCTGACTTTGACACGAGCTCACAGAGGCTAGAACTTATGCTCGAGAAACAAAAATACCTCCCACATGTAATTAATGACGCTGTTCAAAAAGCGAGAAAATTGAAGCGTTAAGACTTACTTATGAAGTGACCGCCGCAAGAAGACCCACAACGAACAAACCTCTGCTTTACTTGCAGCACAAATTTCCCCAATGTAAACAAAATCTTTAAAAGACATTACAACATTCTGGAACAAAGTGAACGTCTGAAACGCACATTCCCATCCGCTCCAGGCGTCGTTTACTAACGACCACGAAACCTCAAAGACACACTTGTCCACTCTCAAATCAATACCTCACCCCCCAACAATTCATGCCGACCTTGTTTAAAGTCACGATGTCTTGTATGCAAGGCGATACGAGAAACACAGAAAGCAACCATCACACAATCCAAGTTTTCGATTAACATACGAGGAAACCTAACATGCGATTCCTTTAATGTAGAATACCTACTCGACTTCAACGTGTATAGTATGCAGTACAACGGACAAACAGAAACACCATTTAGGATTCGCTTCAATAATTACAGAGCCCATGCGAAATCAGTACCAAGTCTACCTCTATCAAAACATCTCAATCTTCCTGACCATGCCTTCGTAATGCTCTTAGAGACGTGATTTAAATCAAACCTAGAACGTGAAGAACGAGAGTCATACCTTATCCACCGACTTAACACCCTCAATAGAGGAATAAATGAGAATCCTGGTACACTTGCAGCAATTAAAGCATTAGAAATTAATAACGGCAACACTGAAAACAGTAAGTGAGTTCACGGCACTGCAGCTGCGAAGGGCACTAGACAACTCGAGACAATTCCAAGTGTAACTACTTTTCCTAAGTACAGCTGTCGTCTGTTTAATGTTCTTTCTTTACTACCCAATGAATTTTGCCAAGCATGAAATGCCCAACAGCAACCCTGTGTACAGTCGGCAGGCCCCTACTGCACGCGTAATCCAGAAGCGGGCAAGGAATTCGCATTGTGCCTGTTTACCAGCCTCTGCCGCAAAACGCGGGACCCCTCTTTCTACGACAAAATGTCGACGGGGCGCTGAGTAGGTAAAGGCTTCAACTTCTAAAAAACTGTTTTTGCCCCACATCAAACCGCCAGAGCCTGATGGCGCCGTCTGGTCAGGAAGAATGCGTTAGTGAAAGGAAGCATACAGAGACCGCAGACATCAGAAAGGTGAAAAGGAGGAAAGGGAGAGACATGGAGGGGGAAGTGGAAGGAAGAGTAGAGGGGGGTGCCCGGTGGGGGGTCCACCTTATATTCTTTTTCTCTTTTTTTCTTTCTTTCTTTCCCTTTTTTTCCTTTTTCTCTTTTTTTCTGTCTTTTGTCTCCTTTCTTCTTCCCCCTCTGATTTGAGATTGTATAAAGCTGAGCACCAACAAACTGTACCTTCAATCCTCTTGAAGAGCATACTCTAGGCCGAAACGTCGAAATAAACTACGACGTGACTGCTCACGGAGGATCTACTTCGCTATATATATAAATATCGCGTTATTCATAGGTCGCAGGTTCGGATCCTCCCCACGGCAAGTTATCTTTTCACCCACTTTTCTTCTCATTTACAATACAATTGGCGTAATACCTTCTCCTATACCTTCCTTGGCATTATTGTCTGTTAGATCTCATCAATATTGTGTAAACACAAAAACGAGTCCTTAAGTCTACACTTGTTTCCCTTATATATATATATATATATATATATATATATATATATATATATATATATATACTGTTACACAAGGTAAGGTAACTTAATGGGGAGTTTTCATTGAGCCCTGAGTCCGCGATCACAGTATAAAGATGATGATCTCCACCGCCATGGCTCGTACCCCCTCAGGGGAATCGCAGTGGAGACAACGTCGTCTTCATTCTCTACCAGCGCATCCCTTGTTTTTCCTGGTAGTGATACCCCGTATCATTCCTCCCGTCTTAGACGAAGCCCTCTGGGTGAGTCATTCTTGGATTCTTCGAGTAAACGGCTTCAGGCGGGCAACATGCGTCACTTCAGTCTTGCATGAACGTCGGCCGCTAGTGGTCACACGTGCAATGTCATAGTTTACCTCACTGAGACGACAGAGTATCACAAAAGGACCGGCATATTGTGCCAGCAGCTTTTGGCTCAAGCCACGTCTGCGTATTGGGGTCGACACCAACACTAGATCACCAGCCGGATCATAGGTTACATGCCTGTGTTGTCTGTCGTAGCGAGTTTTGGAGGACTCTTGCGCTGCCAGTACACGTAAGCAGGCAAGTCGACGTGTCTCTTCCGCACGACACAAAGTTTCCGCAATTGTTAAATCGTCATGGACGACAAAAGGAAAGATATTGTCCAGCGTATGCCGAGGTGAGCGAGCGTAGAGCAAATAGAAAGGGCTGTAGCTTGTCGTTTCGTGTTTCGACGTGTTGAAGGCGTACGTGACGAATGGTAATACTTCATCACAGTTTTTGTGGTCGGAGGCGACGTACTTGACAACATGTTGATCAACGTTCGGTTTGTGCGCTCAGTGAGGCCGTTAGTTTGTGGATGATACGCAGTTGAGTGTCGGAACTTGGAGGCACACAAACGAAGTAATGATTCGACAATATCAGCGGTAAATTGTCGTCCACGGTAACTTATTATCACGCAAGGAGGTCCGTGTCGCAGGATGACTGAATGCAACAGGAACTCCGAAACGTGGATTTCCGTGGCGGAGCATAAGGCAGCCGTCTCGAAGTACCGCGTCAGGTAGTCGGTGCATACAATTATTCATTGGTTACCTTTTGAGGAGCGTAGAAATGGTCCCATCAGATCAATGTCGACCTTTTCAAAAGGGTAACCGGGAGGCTTTGCAGGTTGCACGTGACCAACTGGACTTGAGGAGGGCCGCTTGTGGCTCTGGCACTGCGTACAGCTGGCAACGTAGTTCTGAATCGTTTTGCTCATTTTCAGCTAATAAAACCGCTCTTTCGTGCGACTAAGTGTCCGTGCGGTGCCTAGATGGCCAGAGGTGGGGTCATCATGCGTAAGAAGCAGAATTGACGTTTGGAGGGACGCAGGAACAACCAGCAGATAGAGGACGTCCGCCGTGGACAAGTTTCTCTAGTAAAGAAGATCATTTCGGACGCAGAATTGGCCTTCGCCTAATAAATTTCTCGCTCCAGGGAAGAGAGCTTTTAAGCTTGGGTCATTACGCTGCTCAGCGTCGAAGGTCACGGCGTCGGCAAAGCCAGACGACAGAAAAGCGATTATGTGGTCAAAGTTATCGGCTTCACAATCTGTCGATGGTAGCGGCATTTTGGAGAGGCAATCCGCATCAGCGTGTAGACGGCCAGTCTTGTATGAGATGGTGAAGACATTTTCTTGCAAACGAATGGCCCATCGTGCGAGGCGGCCGGATGGGTCACAAAGGTTGACCAGCCAACACAGGGAATAGTGATCTGTGACGATAGTGAACGGGCGACCATAGATGTATGAGTGAAACTGTTGCACGGCAAAGACTACCGCTAGGCATTTCTGTTCGGTCAATGTGTAGTTGCGTTCAAGCTTGCTTAAATAACGACTTGCGTACGCCACAACGTGCTCCTTCATGCCAGAACGCTGAACGAGAACGGCACCGATGCCGATGCCACTTGCGTCTTTGTGAATTTCCGTGGACGACGAAGGATTGAAGTGCCGAAGTAACGGCTGCGAAGTTAACAAACACTTCAGCTTGTGAAAAGTGGCATCACACTCGGAGGTCCACTGAAACAGGCTGTTCTTGCGTAGAAGGCTCGTCAGGGGGTGAACGACATCCGCAAACTTGGGTACGAACTGGCGGAAATACGAGCAGAGCCCGATGAAGCTACACAGTTATTTCACAGATTTAGGACGCTCGAACGAATCAACGGCCACTGTCTTTTGTGGGTCAGGTCTGATGCCATCTTTGTCGACGAGCTGTGCTAACACCAATGTCTGTCGCCCTCCAAAGTGGCACTTTTTGATTTCAATACAAGGCTAGCTTTTTCAATGCAGCTGGGCACGAGGTCTAGGCGGGCGTTGTGCTCCTCAAACGTACGTCCTAAAATTACGACATCATCAAGGTAACACATGCATATATGCCATTTCAAACCACGCAATATAGAGTCCATAAATGTTTCGAATGTCGCAGGAGGGGGGGATAAACACCAAGAGGGAAGGCAGGGGGGTTAACCAGGCGCATGCCCGGTTTGCTACCCTACGCTGGGGGAATAAGAAGGGGGCATAAACATGAGAGAGAGAGAGAAAAAAGAGAAGAGAAAGAGAGAGAAAAAAAGAGGATTGTCAGTCAATCGGCTGGCGCGTATGCAGCAGTGGCACTACACAAAAGTCAAAGGTGGTCACATAGGCCTGTAGTCCTCAAAAAGCACAAGGCAGCTTTGACTGCTTTTTGAGCTGACGAAAGGCGATGACGGTGTTCCAGTAACATCTGCACAGAGAGTGGCCGATCGTCCAATTGTCGCAATGCGTCCGAAAGCGTCTGTTTTTCAGAGGCAAATTGAGGGCACTGGCATATCAGATGGTCAATGTCTTCTTTGGTGCAGCAGACGTCGCATTCCGCATTGTCGGTCAATCCGATGAGGGTCCTATATGCTTTTGTGAAGGCAACCCCCAACCAAAGGCGACAAAGAAATGGAGCTTCACGTCGACGAAGTCCGGATAGAGGTTGAAGTTCAAGTCAAGGGTTTATTTGGTATAGTCTCGTATGTCTTATGCTTGGGGTGTTCCACTCCTGCAGACTCAGACTACGTGCCAGGTGACGAAGTTGGTTTGCAGCGTCAGTCCTTGACAAAGGAATCGGGAGGGTGTGTTCTTCTCGGTGCGATGTGCGAGCCGCGTTGTCTGCGGAATCATTGCCACTGATCCCACAATGGCCAGGAAGCCACTGAAACTAGACCTCGTGGCCAGTTTCTGTGACGTGGTGAACAAGCTTGGCAACTTCGTAAGTTAATTGTTCATGGCAACCTCGTCGAAGGACTGACTGCATGCTCTATAGGGCTGGTTTTGAGTCGGAAAACACAGCCCATTTACTCGGTCTTTAGGATTTGATCTACTCTAGAGCGCCACACAAAGCCGCAAGTTCTGCCGCTGTGGACGTTGTGACATGTGACAGTTTGATTCGCAGAGTGATTCCTCTAGCTGGAATCACCACCGCACCACCAGAATCAGACGCTGTGGTTGAACCATCAGTGTATATGTGCACGCGGTTGTTTTACATTTTGTGCAGATGGCTCAAGCTCAATTGTTTTAGGGCTGATGAAGGCAAATTTGATTTTTTCTGTATTCCTGGAATTGAAACACGTACGTTTGGAAGTGTCAGGCACCACGGAGGATACACCACTTTCTCAGCAGGCGTAAAACCTGACGTAATCGACGCACGATGAGCACAGACAATTGCACTAAATTTTGTGCGGGGCCTCTCAGTAGCGAGGGTTGCCAAGTGGTGGGAAGGATCCCTAGCATGTTGCCGGAGGTACGTACGCATCGTTTCAATGATGATGTGCGTAATGATCGAGTAGTCCTGTGCAATGGCAATGGTTTTCAGCTGTCGCAGGAGCAATACATAATCCGAATGGCATAACGTTGAACTCGTAAAGTCCGTCGGTCGTAACAAATGCCGTCTTTTCTTTGTAAGCTGCGTGCATCGGAATTTGTCAGTAACCTTATCTCAGGTCGACAGATAAAAAGTAGGACGCGGAATGCAGGCAGTCTAGAGCGTCATCGATGCGCGGCAGTGGATAGACGTCTTTCTCGGTAACAGAATTCAGTCGGCGGTAGTCAACGCAAAATCTCCACGTACCATCCTTCTTCCACACTAGAATCACGGGAGCAGCCCATGGACTTGCCGATTCCTGTATTGTTCCCTTTTCCAGCATTTCTTGGACTTGCTCCTTGATGATCTTGCGCTCCGATGGTGCCACTCGGTGAGGTTTCTGCCTGATGGGATGCACCGACTCGGTGTGGATCTGATGACGTATCCGGGACGCTGGGATTAAGGGCCTCTGGCTATGTTTAGAAAAGTCGAACACTTTCAAGTGCTTAGATAGAACTTCGAGCAGAGTATGACGTTCACTTTGGCTAAGTGACTTGCTGACCATTTGTAGCAATTGGGCATCTTCTGAACCTTCTAAGCCTAGATGTTCATTTTGGCTTGCAGCATCAACAAGCGCGACCAGCGTCGTACATGATTCGGGTCTAAATACTGCACGTTTCATGCACCTGGCAGAATTTTAGGCTCTATGGAACTGTTCATTGTCCACACACCTGCCCGTCCATCAACGACTGACACTATACAATGGGGAATGAGAATGTTTTTTTTTCAGGCATGCCAAGGGAATCGGTTCGAGCGTAGTGTCAAACGTGCCACAGTTGTTGCTGGAACATTTTACGGGAACACACACGGCAGAAAATGCAGGAATGACTGTGTCCACAGAGACGAAAAAGATGCATTTCTCCGGACAGGAATTTTCGAATAGCGCCATTGGGAAAGTACCGTCTATAGAAATATGCCCACTTCTGCAGTCTACAGTTGCCCCACACTCACACAAGAAGTCAATACCCAAAATAACGTCATGTACAGACCGCGGAATAACCGCAAACTCTGTGCAAAACACCTTGCCACACAGCGAGACGTCCACAGTACAATATCCCACCGGACACAATACGTCACCACTTACACCACGAAATGTCACCCCACGGTTCAGGCAAAACATCACTTTTTGTCCTAGCAGGTTCTTAAAATTTACGGTCATCACCGAGACTGTCGCGCCTGTATCCACAAGTGCCATAGCAGCCACTCCATCGACAACTACATGAACTTTGTTCTTCAACATAAACGCTGACGGGGGTATATCTGTAGATAGCACCTGTGATCTCGCGGCCTCACCCCCACTGGCCTCACCGACTAGTTTTCCGGCGGCGGTGTACGTGCGCGTCGCCGTGACGACGGCGATCGTGGAGCACGGGGAGCTGGTGGTGGCGTCAAACTTCGATCAGAGGCCGGCGAGGGGTAGCGTGACCCGGTAGGTGCACGTGTTTTCCGTGACGTGGAGAGCGGATGGTCGAATGGTTGGTGAGACATGTGCCAAGACTGTCGCTGATATGGGCGATGGTCACAAAAACGTGCAATGTGACCCGGGACGCCTCAGTTGTAGCATACCAGAATTGGCCGAAGGGCACGTGGCGTCTCAGAGTAACGACTCCTCTCGGAAGGCATCGGATAGTGGTGCCGCCCTTCGGTGGAACTGTAGACAGGCGATGTTGGGTAAACAGGCGGGCGAAAACTTCGTTCGTAGTTGGGAGGTGGTTGACGGGGGAATCAAGCCTACCGTGTTCCTTGATATGCATAAGCGTCTACTGCGTTGATTGATGGTTGCCATGGTGGAAGAGTAACAGGAGTCTGCACATGTTCTGGTTCGCTTACGTACACATCCTGAAAATCGCTGGGGCGATGATAGGTCTGCTGACATTGAAGCAGCCCTTCTCTGACAATCTGCCGTATGGTTAAAGCAAGATCGTTAGGCGGCACTGTTTCAACGCTAGCCACAGTGGGGACGTTGGACAGGCGACCGAATTTTGGAGAAGTTCATCGCATCTTGAGGAATTCAAAAGTACGACAGTGCTTCATCACGTCGGACACGGAGTTCAAGCAGTCTTTCCCAATTAAGCAATTGTACACGTCTTCAGCTACACCCTTGAGAACGTGTCCAACCTTGTCTTCTTCAGACATCCTCCCATTCACGATCGTGCACAGCTTCAATATTTCTTCAATGTATGTCGTACATGTTTCTGCTGGAAGCTGTGCCCTCTGAGACAATGTCTGCTCAGCGCGTCTGTTCTTCTTTGCGTCCAAATCACCGAATCACTTCTGCACTTCTTCAACAAAACATTCCCAAGTCGTGAACATGTCCTCGTGGTTCTCTCACCACATAAGGGCGGTGTCAGTTGACGAGAATAAGACAAGGTTTATCAGTTCTTTCGAGTCCCAGCCATTGCGTCTGCTCACCCGTTTGTAGTTCTTGAGCCACACGTCGACATCTTCTTCTAAGGTCCCGCCGAAGTTTGGTGGCACTCTGTAGTATGGTATGGAACCCATCGGAATTGGCCTCGAAGTGTTGGATGACTGCTCTTGGGCCATTACGATCGGCGAAGGTGGAAGCCCGGCGAGGCGGCGGATGCAACGAAGTCCCGGTAGTGAAGCTGCCGTCTTTGGGTTCGTCCTACCCAGCACCTTACACCAAATTGTTACACAAGGTAAGGTAACTTAAGGGGAGTTTTTAATGGGCCACGAGTCCGCGATCACAATATAAAGATGATGATCTCCACCGCCATGGCTCGTACCCCCTCAGGGGAATCGCAGAGGAGACAACGTCGTCGCCTTCATTCTCTACCCGCGCTTCCCTTGTTTTTCCTGGTAGTGCTACCCCGTATCATTCCTCCCGTCTTAGACGAAGCCCTCTAGGTGAGTCATTTTTGGATCCTTCGAGTAAACGGCTTCAGGCGGGCAACATGCGTCACTTCAGTCTTGCATGAACGTCGGCCACTAGTGGTCACACGTGCAATTTCATAGTTGACCTCACTGAGACGACAGAGTATCACAAAAGGACCGGCATAGTGTGCCAGTAGCTTTTGGCTCAAGCCACGTCTGCGTATTGGGGTCGACACCAACACTAGATCACCAGCCGGATCATAGGTTACATGCCTGTGTTGTCTGTCGTAGCGAGTTTTAGAGGACTCTTGCGCTACCAGTACACGTAAGCAGGCAAGTCGACGTGTCTCTTCCACACGACACAAAGTTTCCGCAATTGTTAAATCGTCATGGACAACAAAAGGAAAGATATTGTCCAGCGTATGCCGAGGTGAGCGAGCGTAGAGCAGAGAGAAAGGGCTGTAGCTTGTCGTTTCGTGTTTCGACGTGTTGAAAGCGTACGTGACGAATGGTAATACTTCATCACAGTTTTTGTGGTCGGAGGCGACGTACATTGACAACATGTTGATCAACGTTCGGTTTGTGCGTTCAGTGAGGCCGTTAGTTTGTGGATGATACGCAGTTGAGTGTCGGAAATTGGAGGCACACAAACGAAGTAATGATCCGACAATATCAGCGGTAAATTGTCGTCCACGGTCACTTATTATCACGCAAGGAGGTCCTTGTCGCAGGATGACTGAATGCAACAGGAACTCCGAAACGTGGACTTCCGTGGCGGAGCATAAGGCAGCCGTCTCGAAGTACTGCGTCAGGTAGTCGGCGCATACAATTATCCATTGGTTACCTTTTGAGGAGCGTAGAAATGGTCCCATCAGATCAATGCCGACCTTTTCAAAAGGGTAACCGGGTGGCTTTGCAGGTTGCAGGTGACCAACTGGACCCGAGGAGGGCCGCTTGTGGCTCTGGCACTGCGTACAGCTGGCCACGTAGTTCTGAATCATTTTGCTCATTTTCGGCTAATAGAACCGCTCTTTCGTGCGACTAAGTGTCCGTACGGTGCCTAGATGGCCAGAGGTGGGGTCATCATGCGTAAGGAGCAGAACTGACGTTTGGAGGGACGCAGGAACAACCAGCAGATAGAGGGCGTCCGCCGTGGACAAGTTTCTTTGGTAAAGAAGACCATTTCGGACGCAGAATCGGCCTTCGCCTAATAAATTTCTCGCTCCAGGGAAGAGAGCTTTTAAGCTTGGGTCATTACGCTGCTCAGCGGCGAAGGTCACGGCGTCGGCAAAGCCAGACGACAGAAAAGCGATGAGGTGGTCAAAGTTATCGGCTTCACAATCTGTCGATGGTAGCGGCATTTTGGAGAGGCAATCCGCATCAGCGTGTAGACGGCCAGTCTTGTATGAGATGGTGAAGACATTTTCTTGCAAACGAATGGCCCATCGTGTGAAGCGGCCGGATGGGTCACAAAGGTTGACCAGCCAACACAGGGAATAGTGATCTGTGACAAGAGTGAACGGGCGACCATAGATGTATGAGTGACACTGTTGCACGGCAAAGACTACCGCTAGGCATTCCTGTTCGGTCACTGTGTAGTTGCGTTCAAGCTTGCTTAAAGATCGACTTGCGTACGCCACAGCGTGTTCCTTCTTGCCAGAACGCTGAACTAGAACGGCACCGATACCGATGCCACTTGCGTCTGTGTGAATTTACGAGGGCAACGAAGGATTGAGGTGCCGAAGTAACAGCTGCGAAGTTAACAAACACTTCAGCTTGTGAAAAGTGGCATCACACTCGGAGGTCCACTGAAACAGGCTGTTCTTGCGTAGAAGGCTCTTCAGGGGGTGAACGACATCCGCAAACTTGGGTACGAACTGGCGGAAATACGAGCAGAGCCCGATGAAGCTACACAGTTCTTTCACAGATTTAGGACGCTCGAACGAATCAACGGCCACTGTCTTTTGTGGGTCAGGTCTAATGCCCATCTTTGTCGACGAGCTGTGCTAACACCAATGTCTGTCGCCTTCCAAAGTGGCACATTTTGATTTAAATACAAGGCCAGCTTTTTCAGTGCAGCTGGGCACGAGGTCTAGGCGAGCGTTGTGCTCCTCAAACGTACGTCCAAAAATTACGACATCATCAAGGTAACACATGCATATATGCCATTTTAAACCACACAATATAGAGTCCATAAATCTTTCGAATGTCGCAGGAGGGGGGGATAAACAACAAGAGGGAAGGCAGGGGGGTTAACCAGGCACATGCCCGGTTTGCTACCCTACGCTGGGGGAATAAGAAGGGGGCATAAAGATGAGAGAGAGAGAGGAAAGAGAAGAGAAAGAGAGAGAGAAAAAAGAGGATTGTCGGTCAATCGGCTGGCGCGTATGCAGCGGTGGCACTGCACAAAAGTCAAAGGTGGTCACATAGGCCTGTAGTCCTCAAAAAGCACAAGGCAGCTTTGACTGCTTTTTGAGCTGACGAAAGGCGATGACGGTGTTCCAGTAACATCTGCACAGAGAGTGGCCGATCGTCCAATTGTCGCAATGCATCCGAAAGCGTCTGTCTTTCAGAGGCAAATCGAGGGCACTGGCATATCAGATGGTCAATGTCTTCTTTGGTGCAGCAGACGTCGCATTCCGCATTGTCGGTCAATCCGATGAGGGTCCTATATGCTTTTGCGAAGGCAACCCCCAACCAAAGGCGACAAAGAAGTGGAGCTTCACGTCGACGAAGTCCGGATAGAGGTTGAAGTTCAAGTCAAGGGTTTATTTGGTATAGTCTCGTATGTCTTATGCTTGGGGTGTTCCACTCCTGCAGACTCAGACTACGTGCCAGGTGACGAAGTTGGTTTGCAGCGTCAGTCCTTGACAAAGGAATCGGGAGGGTGTGTTCTTCTCGGTGCGATGTGCGAGCCGCGTTGTCTGCGGAATCATTGCCACTGATCCCACAATGGCCAGGAAGCCACTGAAACTTGACCTCGTGGCCAGTTTCTGTGACGTGGTGAACAAGCTTGACAACTTCGTAAGTTAATTGTTCATGACAATCTCGTCGAAGGACTGACTGCATGCTCTGTAGGGCTGGTTTTGAGTCGGAAAACACAGCCCATTTACTCGGTCTTTGGGATTTGATGTACTCTAGAGCGCCACACAAAGCCGCAAGTTCTGCCGCTGTGGACGTAGTGACATGTGACAGTTTGATTCGCAGAGTGATTCCTCTAGCTGGAATCACCACCGCACCACCAGAACCAGACGCTGTGGTTGAACCATCGGTGTATATGTGCACGCGGTTGTTGTACATTTTGTGCAGATGGCTCAAGCTAAATTGTTTTAGGGCTGATGAAGGCAAATTTGATTTTTTCCGTATTCCTGGAATTGAAACACGTACTTTTGAAAGTGTCAGGCACCACGGAGGATACACCAGTTTTTCAGCAGGCGTAAAACCTGACGTAAACGACGCAAGATGAGCACAGACAATTGCACTAAATTTCGTGCGGGGCCTCTCAGTAGCGAGGGTTACCAAGTGGTGGGAAGGATCCCTAGCATGTTGCCGGAGGTGCGTACGCATCGTTCAATGATGATATGCGTCATGATCGAGTAGTCCTGTGCAATGGCAATGGTTTCAGCTGTCGCAGGAGCAATACATAATCCGAATGGCATAACGTTAAACTCGTAAAGTCCGTCGGTCGTAACAAATGCCGTCTTTTCTTTGTCAGCTGCGTGTATCGGAATTTGTCAGTAACCTGATCTCAGGTCGACAGGTGAAATTAGGACGCGGAATGCAGGCAGTCTAGAGCGTCATCGATGCGCGGCAGTGGATAGACGTCTTTCTCGGTAACAGAATTCAGTCGGTGGTAGTCAACGCAAAATCTCCACGTACCATCCTTCTTCCTCACTAAAATCACGGGAGCAGCCCATGGACTTGCCGATTCCTGTATTATTCCCCTTTCCAGCATTTCTTGGACTTGCTCCTTGATAATCTTGCGCTTCGATGGTGCCACTCGGTAAGGTTTCTGCCTGATGGGATGCACCGACTCGGTGTTGATCTGATGACGTATCCGAGACGCTGGGATTAAGGGCCTCTGGCTATGTTTAGAAAAGTCGAACACTTTCAAGTGCTTAGATAGAACTTCGAGCAGAGTATGACGTTCGCTTTGGCCAAGTGACTTGCTGACCATTTGTAGCAATTGGGCATCTTCTGAACCTTCTAAGCCTAGATGTTCATTTTGGCTTGCAGCATCAACAAGCGCGACCAGCGTCGTACATGATTCGGGTCTAAATACTGCACGTTTCATGCCACCTGGCAGAATTTCAGGCTCTATGGAACTGTTCATTGTCCACACACCTGCCCGTCATTCAACGACTGACACTATACAATGGGGAATGAGAATGTTTCTTTTTCAGGCATGCCAAGGGAATCGGTCTGAGCGTAGTGTCAAACGTGCCACAGTTGTTGCTGGAACATTTTACGGGAACATACACGGCAGAAAATGCAGGAACGACTGTGTCCACAGAGACGAAAAAGATGCATTTCTCCGGACAGGAATTTTCCAAGAGCGCCGTTGGGAAAGTACTGTCTATAGAAATATGCCCACTTCTGCAGTCTACAGTTGCCCCACACTCACACAAGAAGTCAATACCCAAGATAAAGTCATGCACAGACCGCGGAATAACCGCAAACTCTGTGCAAAACATCTTGCCACACAGCGAGACGTCCACAGTACAATATCCCACCGGACACAATACGTCACCACTTACTTCACGAAATGTCACCCCACGGTTCAGGCAAAACAACACTTTTTGTCCTAGCAGGTTCTTAAAATTTACACTTATCACCGAGACTGTCGCGCCTGTATCCACAAGTGCCATAGCAGCCACTCCATCGACAACTACATGAACTTTGTTCTTCAACATAAACGCTGACGGGGGCATATCTGTAGATAGCACCTGTGATTTCGCGGCCTCACCCCCACTGGCCGCACCGATTAGTTTTCCGGCGGCGGTGTACGTGCGCGTCGCCGTGACGACGGCGATCGTGGAGCACGGGGAGCTGGTGGGTGGCGTCAAACTTCGATCAGAGGCCGGCGAGGGGTAGCGTGACCCGGTAGGTGCGCGTGTTTTCCGTGACGTGGAGAGGTTGGTGAGACATGTGCCAAGACTGTCGCTGATATGGGCGATGGTCACAAAACGTGCAATGTGACCCGGGACGCACAGTTGTAGCATACCAGAATTGGCCGAGGGGCACGTGGCGTCTCAGAGTAACGACTCCTCTCGTAAGGCATCGGATAGTGGTGCCGCCCTTCGGCGGAACTGTAGACAGGCGATGTTGGGTAGACAGGCGGGCGAAAACTTCGTTCGTAGTCGAGAGGTGGTTGACGGGGGAATCGAGCCTACCGTGTTCCTTGATATGCATAAGCGCCTGCTGCGTTGATCGATGGTTGCCATGGTGGAAGAGAAACAGGAGTCTGCACACGTTCTGGTTCGCTCACTTACACATCCTGAAAATCGCTGGGGCGATGATAGGTCTGCTGACATTGAAGCAGCCCTTCTCTGACAATCTGCCGTATGGTTAAAGCAAGATCGTTAGGCGGCACTGTTTCAACACTAGCCACAGTGGGGACGTTGGACAGGCGACCGAATTTTGGAGAAGTTCATCGCATCTTGAGGAATTTAAAAGTACGACAGTGCTTCATCACGTCGGACACGGAGTTCAAGCAGTCTTTCCCAATTAAGCAATTGTACACGTCTTCAGCTACACCCTTGAGAACGTGTCCAACCTTGTCTTCTGCAGACATCCTCCCATTCACGATCTTGCACAGCTTCAATATTTCTTCAATGTATGTCGTACATGTTTCTGCTGGAAGTTGTGCCCTCTGAGACAATGTCTGCTCAGCGCGTCTGTTCTTCTTTGCGTCCGAATCACCGAATCACTTCTGCACTTCTTCAACAAAACATTCCCAAGTCGTGAACATGTCCTCGTGGTTCTCCCACCACATGAGGGCGGTGTCAATTGACGAGAATACGACAAGATTTAGCAGTTCTTTCGAGTCCCAGCAGTTGCGTCTGCTCACCCGTTTGTAGTTCTTGAGCCACACGTCGACATCTTCTTCTGAGGTCCCGCCGAAGTTTGGTGGCACTCTGTAGTATGGCATGGAACCCATCGGAATTGGCCTCGAAGCGTTGGATGGCTGCTCTTGGGTCATTACGATCGGCGAAGGTGGAAGCCCGGCAAGGCGGCGGATGCGACGAAGTCCCGGTAGTGAAGCTGCCGTCTTTGGGTTCGTCCTACCCAGCACCTTACACCAAATTGTTACACAAGGTAAGGTAACTTAAGGGGAGTTTTTAATGGGCCCCGAGTCCGCGATCACAGTATAATGATGATGATCTCCACCGCCATGGCTCGTACCCACTAAGGGTAATCGCAGTGGAGACAACGTCGTCGCCTTCATTCTCTGCCCGCGCTTCCCTTGTTTCTCCTGGTAGTGATACCCCGTATCTATACATATATATATATATATATATATATATATATATATATATATATATATATATATATATATATTGTATGGTCGCCCATTCGATGTCGTCACCGACCATCATGCACTATGCTGGCTTTCATCATTGAAGGATCCCTCAGGCCGTCTCGCCCGTTGGGCTCTTCGCTTACAAGACTACGATATCCGCGTGCTGTACCGCAACGGACGCCAGCATGCTGACGCCGACGCCCTCTCGCGCTCCCCTCTGCCTGAAGGTGATGTGCTCTGCTCAGTATCCTCGGCTGCTGTTTCTGCCATTGATGTTGACATCATCGCTACCGAACAGCGAAAGGATAATTGGATCGGCCCGCTCATCGACATGCTCTCTGATCCATCCGCAACGCCATCCACGCGTGCATTGCGTCGTCAAGCTCGCCATTTCGCCATTCGTGACGGCCTCCTACACCGACGCAATTACGAGGCCGACGGCCGGCAGTGGTTACTCGTGATACCCCGCAGTCTGCGGTCAGAGATATGTGAATCTTTCCATTCTGATCCGCAATGCGCGCACTCTGGGGTATTCAAAACCTACCATCGCATTCGACAACGCTACTTCTGGCGCGGGATGTACCGCTATGTGCAGCAGTTCGTTCGCTCTTGCCTCACTTGCCAACGCCGTAAACCGTCAGCCCACATGTCGCACGCCAGTCTACAACCGTTACCTTGCCCTGACCGTCCCTTTGGGCGCGTAGGTATCGATTTGTATGGACCACTTCCTCTGACGTCGGCTGGTAACCGCTGGGCCATCGTTGCCGTTGACCATTTAACGCGATACGCCGAAACCGCCGCTCTCCCTGCGGCTGCTGCGCGCGATGTTGCGTCCTTCCTGCTGCATCGATTTATACTGCGCCACGGACCACCCCAAGAGCTTCTCAGCGATCGAGGCCGTGTCTTCTTGTCGGAAGTCGTCGAAGCCATTCTGACGGAGTGCCATTCTGTCCACCACAAAACTACTGCTTACCACCCACAGACGAATGGCCTCACCGAACGCTTTAACCGCACCCTCGGCGACATGCTTTCTATGTACGTCGCTGCCAACCACACTAATTGGGATAATATACTGCCCTTCGTCACCTACGCCTACAACACCGCCCCTCAGAGCACGACTGGTTTTTCACCTTTCTACTTGCTGTACGGAAGGCACCCGTCGCACACCATGGACACAATACTCCCGTACACGCCGGATCCATCTGAGTGTACACCTATTTCCGAGACAGCCAGGCTTGCTGAAGAGTGTCGCGAGCTTGCCAAGACTTTTACGACGCAAGAGCAAGAGCGGCAGAAGAGTATCCGTGATGGCTCCACCACTTCTGAGCCCACGTTCCTTCCTGGTGCGCTTGTATGGCTCTCGATCCCGACCTTCTGCCACTGGCCTCTCTTCCAAACTACGTCCCAAATACGAAGGCCCCTACCGTGTCATCGAGCGCACCTCACCCGTCAACTATCTGATCGAACCCGTTGAACAATCTTCGGACATGCGCCGCCGTGGGCGAGACATTGTCAACGTGGAGCGCCTGAAGCCTTATTATGACCCGCTCATAATAACAAGCTGTTAGGTCGCCAGGCGGCTCCCTCTTCGACCCCGGGGTAATTGTAGCGAAGCCTCCGAACTATGAAATGGGTCGAACTCTTGAGTACCTTCTAGTGGGGCTACCCAAGAAGGACGCCGCTCGCGCTGAGAGCCCGTGCTTGGCTGTGACTGTCGCCATTATATATTCTCGCTCGTTGCCGGCTTATAAACGCCTTAACAATATATATATTGTCAAGTAGATCCTCCGTGAGCAGTCACAACGAGGTTTATTTCGACGTTTCGGCCTACAGTCGGGCCTTCATCAGGATTAAAGGTGCAGTTTGTTGTTGCTCAGCTTTATACAATCTACAGAAAAAAGAACAAGAAAAGAAAAGAAAAAGAAGAGAGAAAAATAAAAAAATAAGAGGAAAAAAAGAATATAAGTTGGACAGCCCCCGGGCGCCCTCCCTCCACTCTTTCTTCCACATCCCCCTTCATCTTTCTCCATTTCACCTTTCTGATGACAGCGGTCTGTGTATGCTTCCTTTCAGTAACGCATTCTTTCTGACCGGAGGCGTCTCCTGGCATCGGCGCTTCGGTGTGGGGCAAAAAAAGAGCTTTTTTAAGAAGTTGTGAGCAATTAACTACTAAGAGGGGGGCGCGTATGGCGCCAGAGACTGGTAAGCGGGCGTAATGCGAATTCCTTGCCCGCTTCTGGATTACGCGTGCAGTAGGGGCATCCCGGCTGTGCACAGGGTTGCTGTTGGGCATTTCATGCATGGCACAATTGATTAGACAGTAAAATAAAACAGAAAACAGACGACAGCTGTACTTAGGAAGAGTAGTTACACTTGGAATTGTTTTGAGTTGTCCAGTGCCCTTCGCAGCTGCAGTGCCGTGAACTCAGTAACTATTTTTATTATTGCCGTTATTGTTTTCTAGTGCTTTAATTGCTGCAAGTGTACCAGGATTCTTATATATTCCTCTATCGAGGGTGTTAAAACGGTGGATAAGGTATGACTCTCGTTCTTCACGTTCTTCATTTGATTAAAATCCTGTCTCTAAAAGCGTTACTGAGAGATTGTCGAATGCATGGTTGGGAAGATTAACATATTTTGATAAGGGTAGCTTTGGGGCTGATTTTGCATGGGATCTATGATCATTAAAGCGAATCCTAAATGGTGTTTATGTTTGTCTGATGTACTGCATACTACACACGTTGCATTCGAGTAGGTATACTACATTAGAGGAATTGCATGTAAGGTTTCCTCGTATGTTAATCGAAAAATTGGTTTGTGTGCTGGTTGCTTTGTGTGTTTCTCGCATCGCCTTACATACAAGACATTGTGGCTTTAAATAAGGTTGGCATGAATTATTGGGGGGTGACGTAATAATTTGAGAGTGGACAAGTGTGTCTTTTAGGTTACGTGGTCGTCGGTAAACGACGCCTGGAGCCGAAGGGAATGCGCGTTTCAGACGTTTTCTTTGTTCCAGAATGTTGTAATTTCGTTTAAAAATTTTGTTTACATTGAGAAAGTTAGTGCTGTAAGTCAAGCAAAGGTCGTTGTGGGTCTTCTTGCGGTGGTCGCTTCATAAGTAAGTCATCACGCTTCCGTTTTCTCGCTTTTTGAACAGCGTCATTAATTACATGGGGGGGGGTATTTTTGTTTCTCGAGCATAAGTTTTAGCCTCTGTGAGCTCGTGTTAAAGTCAGCGTCTCTAGAGCAGATTCGCTTAAACCGGTGAGCCTGGCTGTATGGAATACTGTTTTTACAGTGGCACGGGTGATCGCTTTGGTAATGGAGGTATTGTTGTCGATCCATTGGTTTGCGATATAGAGTTGTAGAGAGCTTGTACTCTTCTATCGTTATGGTGACATCAAGAACAGTTACGGTTACTTGCGAGTATGTTTGTGTGAAGTGTATGTTCGGATGTACAGCATTGTAAGTGTCGATAAAGCTGACAAGTTCGTCTTCGCTGTGGGTCGAAATAAGAAAGTTGTCGTCTATGTATCTTCTGTATAACAATGGTTTTGAGGAAATTTTTTCAAGAAATTCCAATACTATTTTTCCATAATCATGTTTGCATAATTGGGTGCCGTTTTGGTGCCCATACCTGTCCTCATAATATTTCGAAAATACTATTGGTTAAACTCGAATGAATTTAACTCGAGGACCATCCTTGTCAAAGTTGCGATGGCAGAGAAATCTGGGGTGTTAGATTGTCTATGGTTTGTGTACATGTTCTGTAATGCAGCTATGCCGTCATCGTGAGGAATATTTGTATACAATGAAGAGACATCAAGAGTTACCAAGTACGATTTTTTCGGCACACACAGACCTGCAATGTCTCGAAGAAAATGTGGGTGTCTTTTATGTACGACGCGAGGGTGTATGTAATGTGGCTTATTAGTTTGTCCACGTACCCTGATATGGGTCCAGTTATCGTACCGGTGCCTGATATGATTAGTCGACCTGGGTTAGCGGGTTTATGAATTTTCGGGAGGATGTAGAAGCGACCTGGACGAGGGTATGCTGCTCGCATCAATTTGTGGTCAGTGTTGGTTATCTTTCATGCATCCAACAGTTTATTTAGTTATGTTAGTATGATACGTTTGTATTCGTCTGTCGGACGACCTGGGAGGCGTTCGTAAAATCTTGAGTCGTCTAGTTGGCGGTATGCTTCTTGTAAGTAGTTGGTTCTATTAAAGACTACACTCTCCCGTCCTTTGTCAGCGGGTTTTATTGTTATGTCTGTCCAAGATGCCAGATTTCTTATACTCATTTTTTTCAGATTTTGTCAAGTTTTCTCGGTTTCCTTTCTGTCTGTTGTATTCGTGTACTGTATCTTTCTGTACTGTGGTGATACAAAGGTCCAGGCACTTGTTTCGATTATTTTCGGTGTCCAATCATTTGTTTTACGACGGTGAATTGTTTCGTGGTTAGCAGGCCTGTCCAAGAAATATTTGCGCAACCTTAATCTTCTAGTGAAGTTGTCGAGGTCTCGGAGCAACTGGAATTCATCGAAAAATTTTGTGGTCGGGCAGAAGCTTAGTCCTTTAGATAGCGGTTTTTCTTCGTCAAGTGACAAGCTCGTTTCCGATAGGTTTACAACCACAGCGCCACAGGGTGTGTTCATAGATGGGCGCTCGTTGCTACCGTTAGTGGTTTTCTGGGTGGTTGTGTTGTAGTGATAAGGAACTATATCAGGGAACGCGGGATCGGGCACATGGTCTCTTTTGAGTTTATGAATTTCTGTGGTCATGATGGCTTGGTATTTATTCTGTTCAAATTCTGTTAATTGGGTGATTTCTTCGTTCGATAAAGTACTGTGGTGGAGAATGGTGTTGGTCATAGCGACCACTTTCTTTACCTGCTTATCATTGTGATTAAGAGCGATTTTTGTTAATTTAAGAGGTGCCTCAAGTAGGACAGTTTTCCATGTTATTTGGTCGTGTTCGTCTAGGTTTGTAGCGGCTGGTGTGACGGAGAGTGTCATACCCTTGGGGGCTATTGTAGCACAATGGTACATTTGCAACTTAGAAGTGTGGCAGCTTTGTTGATTTATGCATTTCATGTCTAATTCGCTTTTCAGCAAGTTTTCGTACTTTAAGGAAGGTGGCACTGAAACTGGGAAGCGATGAGCTAGACTTACATTTCCGAAGCCAATCTTCTTTTGGGTGCAGGGATGGCACTGATGAAGTGCACAGATTGTAGTTATTTCCGGCAAGCCTTCGTAGAGAGGATTTCGGCGTTGGGCTCCCGGCGAACGTGTTCGTAGGCAATTCCGGGGTCCGCAATCGAGGGACGTGGTTTCGTAGATCAGCAGGCTTCCCTTTGAGGAGTGGTGTTGTGGTGCTGTCGTGTAGTGCTTTTGGTCTCGACATCCGCAATGGAGAGACGTGTGTTGGCCGTTCAGCAGTCTTCCCCACTAGTAGTGGTGCGCTGTTGCTGATGGTGAGGGGGTGCTTGTGGCTCGCGGGAGTCACAGTTTCGTCAATCGTCGGGAACTCATCTGTGATGTTGGGTGGGTGTGGGACTCCTGGAGTATGTTGATATGCAGAGTACTTGTCGTGGGTGTCTTGTTGTGTCTAACAGATATTGACGGGGGCTGCTGGTTGAGTCGGCCACCCAGTGGTTGCTTCGAAGTCTCCGCGACCGACAGCACTCTTTAGGGTTTCGGCAATCAACGCGACACCAATAAAACTCGGATGAAGCCCATCCGCAACAAGAAAGCGTATTGGTGGCAACTGCTCGAACTGGTAGTCGATTTATGATACCTCGCTGGGTCTTCGGAAGTAGGCCTTGACTGTCTCGTTGAATTGACGAGCGTCCCGGTTTAAACGGTGTATGAATTGTTCGTTCGATCGCTCCAGGTGTAGGTTGACGTAATGGGCCAGCACGCATAAAACAACGAGCCTTTCGAGTTCCTGGCGAGTCCGAAGCGTGTTGTTCACTAGGCGACGAAGGCGGTGTAGCGATTCCTCTAGTCCGTACGACACCAGCTCGCTCGTACCGACGTGAAAAACGAGCGTGGTCACAGATCGTGGTATGCCAGCCAGCTCTTTTTTTGATGTCGAATGTTGAGGCTCCGCGGATGAAAATGATCGCAGGTGTCGCCTTCTCATGCGGGTTGAAATGCCGGTGCAAATATTTTGTTTGCGAGTTTCCGAAGTTGGCTTATGTTGGTGCATGTTTAGGAAACTTCTGTGAGACCTGCTCGACAGGAGGTGCGCCTAAGGCTGGTCTTGTGTAGGCAGGCATGGTGGTTGAGTGGCCATAGCGTTCCATATAGTCAAGTAGATCCTCCGTGAGCGGTCATAACGTGGTTTATTTCGACGTTTCGGCCTATAGTCTGGCCTTCATCAGGATTAAAGGTACAGGTTGTTGGTGCTCAGCTTTATACAATCTCAAATCTGAGGGAAAGAGAAAAAAGGACAGAAGAAAAGAAAAAATGGCAAAAAAGAAGAAAAAGAAAAGAATAGAAAAAGCGGAGAAAGAAAAAAAAAAGAAAAAAAGAATATAATATGGACTCACTCCGGGCGCCTCCCCCTCCATGCTTCCTTCCACTTGACCCTTCATCTTTTTCCCCTTCACATTTCTGATGTCAGCGGTCTGTGTTTACGCATTCTTCTCGACCAGACGGCGCCTCCTGGCTTTGGTGGTTCGGTGTGGGGCAAAACAGAGCTTTTTTAGGAAGTTGTAAGCCTTCAACTACTGGGCGCCCCGTCAACATTTTGTCGTAGAAAGAGGGGTGCCACGTAATGCAGCAGAGGCTGGTAAGCGGGCTTTTTAGAAAGTTTTAAGCCTTTAACTACTCCGTGCCCAATCAACATTTCGTCGTAGAAAGAGGGGTGCCGCGTATTGCGGCAGACGCTGGTATGGTGGCGCAACGCGAATTCCTTGCTCGCTTCTGGATTACGCGTGCAGTAGGGCCTTCCGGCTGGGAACAGGGTTCCTTTTGGTACAATGCATGGCACAATTGATTAGACAGTAAAATAAAACAGAAAACAGACGACAGCTGTACTTAAAAAGAGTAGTTACACTTGGAATTGTTTTGAGCTGTCCAGTGCCCTTCGCAGCTGCAGTGCCGTGAACTCAGTTACTATTTTCATTATTGCCGTTATTGTTTTCTAATGCTTTAATTGCTGCAAGTGTACCAGTATTCTCATTTATTTCTCTATCGAGGGTGTTAAATTGGTTGATAAGGTATGACTCTCGTTGTTCACGTTCTCGGTGTGATTTAAATCCCGTCTCTAAGAGCGTTACTGATAGTTTGTGGAATGCATAGTCGGGAAGAATAATATGTTTTGATAGGGGTAGATTTGGGGCTGATTTCGCATGGGCTCTGTGAATATTGAAGCGAATCCTAAATGGTGTTTCTGTTTTTCTGATGTACTGCATAATACACACGTTGCATTCGAGTAGGTATACCACATTAGAGGAATTGCCTGTTAGGTTTCCTCGTATGTTATTCGAAAACTTGGGTTGTGTGCTGGTTGCTTTTTGTGTTTCTCGCATCGCCTTACCTACAAGACATCGTGGCTTTAAACAAGGTCGGCAGGAATTATTGGGGGGTGAAGTATTAAATTGAGAGTGGACAAGTGTGTCTGTGAGGTTACGTGGTCGTCGGTAAACGATGCCTGGAGCCGATGGGAACGCGCGTTTCAGACGTTCACTTTGTTCCAGAATGTTGTAATGTCGTTGAAGGATTTTGTTTACATGGGGAAGTTTGTGCTGTGAGTCAAGCAGAGGTTTGTTCGTTATGTATCTTTTTGCGGTGGTCGCTTCATAAGTAAGTCATCACGCTTCAGTTTTCTCGCTTTTCGATCAGCATCATCAATTACATTTGAGGGGTATTTTTGTTTCTCGAGCATAAGTTTCAGCCTCTGTGTGCTTGTGTCAAAATCAGCGTCTCTTCAGCAGATTCGTTCAAACCGGTGCGCCTGGCTGTTTGGGTTACAGTTTTTACAGTGGCGCGGGTGATCGCTTTGAAAATGGAGGTATATATATATATATATATATATATATATATATATATATATATATATATATATATATATATATATATATATATATATATAATTTATAAGTTAGCTTAAGCGGAGAAACGTAAGAAAACTTTTATTATTTCTACGTTTTGTCCGGGGTCCGGCCTTCGTTAGGCAATACATTGCAAACGTCAACGTGCGGCTTATATAAATTGGGACCCCCCAACACGTGTCTATTTAATATCTAATGTCACATATATGACAGTGGCACAAAATTCAACGTGCGAAACAGCACGACATGATAATGACAGGAATATATCATGAAATGATAATATGCGGCGAAGTCTGCGCTGCAATAAATGGCGTTTTTCACAGTCACGGAAAGGATCAACATGATAACATGGGTGATTAGGTACAGCGAATGCATTTAACAACATTGCGTTAAAACAACTCGATGAACTTACAAAAACATAGGTAAACAACCAGCAACAATGCACTAACAGAACTAACAAAAAACAGGTTTAAAGCAACGAGAACAGCATTTTAAAGAAAATGAAGGTGAATTTTGTGGCAATGTTGATTTAAATAAAGAAAACACTTAGGTAAAACAAAGATACATGGCATTCATGAGAATGAAGTATAACAGAATTGTAGGTAACAGGTTGAAAACTTATGAAAGCGGCAGACATGTGATATGGAGTTTAGCCTTGTCTGTGACATAGTGATCTCGTTGCTGAACGTGCGCCCAGGAACGTCAGCTTTCCTGCGCTTTCGTTAATGCCGAATGACACTGCTTTAAATTTGTAGATCAGAAATGATTCGCGTGCTTTCCGTTCGTGGTGAAATTTAAAACCAGATTCTAATATGGTTGCTGTTAGGTTATTGAGTGGATGTCCTTTCGCATTCAGGTGCTTAGATAGGGGTAGGTTAGGAAAAGTTGTGACAAGGACCTCGTGGTTAATAAACCGCAGTATGAATGGTCTCGCTGTCTGGCCAAAGCTCTGAAGCTTACAGACTGAGCACTCAAGTAGGTACACACAGTTACTCGTATCGCAATCGTGATCACCTTTTTTTCCTTCTGAAATTTGACGCCGAACTGTGGGCTGGAATAGAGTTGGTCATGTGTACGCAAACCTTGCAACGTGGTTTGCCACAAGGGTGGCAACCTGAATAGGCAGGATGAGTTAGTACAGATGAAGTCAGCATATTGTGAAAGTTTCTCGCCCAGCGATTCACTACACGTGGCGATTCCGAAAATATGTTTCGCAGACGGTCGCTGTGCCTAAGAATGTTGTGGTGCCTTCGTAGGATGTGGTTAACGTTTGGTGCTGATGCGTAATGCGTTAATATGAGGCTTGTAGATGGTCGCTGTTTAGCAGGCTTGTTGGAGTGGAGGAGCTCGCTCCTGCCAATTCATCCGCACGTTTAATGGCATCGTCAACTATCTGAGGCGGGTACTTTTGTCTTCTTAGCGCATCACTGAGCTTGTCACAATTATCCCTGTAGTCAGATTGTGCGGAGCACAACTTTTCACAACAGAGCGCCTGGCTGTACGGTATGCTTGTCTTACGTGGCTACTTTCAAAGTGAAGGTAGTGGTGTCTATCAGTCGACTTTCTCTAAAGCTTCGTCGTTAGTTTATCACCTGATATGCATACCGTGACGTGCAGAAAGTTTATGGTTGATGCTGAGTAGACGAGCGGGAAGTAGATTGATGAATGAAAATTGGTAAAGCTTGCCACAAAAAACAAAATTTCAGTTTCTCCGTGATGCCATATCAAAAAGATATTGTCAATAAAGCGCTTATAGTAAAACGGTTTTAGGGCACACGTGGCAAGAAACCTGTCCTCCAGTGTGCCCATGAATATATTGGCGTAAATTGGTCCTATCTTCGTGCCCATCGAGGTGCCACTCGCCTGTACTTAGTAGGTTTGATTAAATTAGAAGCTATTTAGTTGCAGAATTATTTGTAAAAAGAAGGCTTAAGTTTAGCTGTCAATAGGTTTGTCTAGTGAAGATTCGTCATATGCACGCAAACGGACTGAAGCCGTCGTCATGCGATATATTCGTGTATAGAGAAGCTACGTCTGGAGTGACTAGTAGCGCTTTGTCGGGGACTTCAAGATCAACAATGTCGCTCAAAAAAAGGTTGGTGTCTCGAAGATACGAGGGAAAGGAGATGGGAATTTCTCTGATAAGAGCGTCAATATAGCCGGAAAGAGGTTCATTAACCGTACTAATGGCCGAAACTATTGGACGACCAGAATATTTGGTTTGTGCACCTTCGGTAATAAATAAAACCTTCCTACAACAGGACTAAGCAGTATTATTGATTCCATCGTCTTTTGACTTATGCACCCTTTTTGTAAAAGTTCCCCAAGGGCCTCGGCAATAATGCGTTTAAAGTTCTCAGTTGAGTCGTAACCGAGCTGCCTATAGTATGCAGTGTCGCCTAACTGTGTCAATGTTTCAGTGATATAGTCGGAGGTATTCATTAGCACTACTGCACCGCCTTTGTTAGCGGGCTCAATAACAATGTCTGAACGGTTCTGCAATGTCCTAATGGCTTTCCTTTCATTTGAGGTCAAGGTGTGTTTGAAAGAATTTTTCTGGGTATATGCTTCAAGAATATCGTGTTAGACAGCTGAAATGTACATATCAAGGCACTTGTCACGTTGTATCTGTGGTGTCCAATGTTTACTGGATGACACGCTGTTGGATGAGAATCGTTCATGAAAAAATTCGCGTAGCCTCATGTTCCAAGCGAAGCCGTCAAGGTCCTTTACGAGCTGACATTCATTGTACCTGCCAGTTGCCGGACAGAAGTTGAGACCACGAGAAAGAAGAGACATTTCAGAATTTGTAAGTGTGATGTTCGAGATGTTATATTGTTAGTAAACTGGTTTGCATTATCGATAGCCTGACCAGATATATTTGAAGCGCTGGTGGACTGTAGTGCTGGTAGCGGTGGAGGTAGAACGTTATCACGAACCATCTTTCCAGATTTCCTTGCTTGGATTTCTAATCGCTTCCTTTGTTCGTAATCTTGAAGCAAAATACGTTCGTTGGAACTAATTGAATGGGCGCTTCGTAGCTGTCATTATTGATTGCTCAAGTTCCTTGCCAATGAGCTGTAGTGTTTGATTACAGTGTGGGTAAGGTCTAAGGACGCTTTCCCCAGCTTGTCATTCCAAAGTTCTAAATTATGGCTAGACATTTCCGATGTAGCTGGTTTGAAGGAAAGCTGAAGGCATTTTGGTACTTTTTGTGAAGCTACTAATGACGACAATGTAAACTCATGCATTTCACATCGCACACGTTTTTCAACAAGTTTCCTAATCTTTGTGAAATTACTGGAGTGTACAGTTACACTGGTGGGGGCATTTGCGAGTCAATCACGGGAAATAGTCACAGATGTAGAGCGATTAGCACTTCTCAAAGAATATGAATGGGAACATGAAGAATCAGTTTCAGACCTTTTAGTTGCGTTGCGGGGTCGCCTCTGTGGTTGAGGTGGCAAACTGACGCCGGCAGAAGGTCTTTGTGGACTCGGTGTGCTGGCGAAAGCCTGGCTAGTGTGTTGATGTGACGGAGGTAGCAAGCGAGTCTAATCCCCCTTGGACGGCTGGGTTGTTGCGTGGTCACCCCAGGAAGACGGCGACAAATGAAAAAGATGTCGAAAAGACCAGCGCTTGATGTGACTGGCCATCACTGCAACTCCTTTAAAAATATAGGGTGAAGGCCGTTGGCTGCAATGACGCGATTTAACGGGAACGTCTCCAAGGCATGGTCGAGAATATATATATATATATATATATATATATATATATATATATGGGTGTGTGTGTGTTCTCTGTTTTGGTGCTACACCCTTAGGTCTTAAAACCCAGACTGAACTACAAATCATTCCATACAAAACAAGCTAAAAATATCTTTGCACTCTCGTGTTTAGGCTCTATTCTAAATATCTTGCAATCATTCAGTTGAAAACAGTTTTTCTGGGCAATTGCGGTCACTGAGGACAAGCAGGCCTTCCACGGGATTCCTTTGTAAAGGTCTGAAAAAAGTTTATTAGGAAAATTATAAAAAAAAGTCCGTGCGATAGCTGGGGCTGGGTATATTTACTATAATTTCCATATATTTATAAATCCGTATATTTACTATAATTACCCACCACCTAAAGAAAGGTTGCAAGAAAACATGACGTCTAAGTGGTTATTTCTACCAGGAAATATTTATCCATTTTATGTGCCAAGGCAGACAGACGACTCAGGAATCGGCAAAATGTCCCGCAAGATACATGCAATTTTAGTCATATCCATAATTGCATATGCTGTATCACCGGTGCTGTTTACTGCGTTGTACCATTGTCATGCAACTGTGTGTACGCGGCACAAACAGATAGCTGTCTGAATGTTAGACTTCGAGAACATTTTAATTATCTGATCAAGAAGCGCACTGTAAGAAATGCGGCTGCGTTCCGTTCTTTGGTGACACTTTCATGGTGTTCTGGCACAAGAACCAAACGAGTGAGCGATCTTATGGAGGCTGTGCATGTTCACTAGAAATATATGTGTTTCGACAGTGTTTGCTGTTACGCCATACATGATAAAGAGTCAAGCTGTCTTGGTTTTGTATTACGGGTGTGCTATGCTTGATGCGGCCTAGGTTTCTGGTGATCTTTCCCCCCCCCCCCCATTGCTTCCTCTTGCTCTTTATTGTGTCCATTAAATAAAGCCTCATTCATGCCATGAAGCTTCAGTTGATAGTCTGCGCTTGTCTGTCATTTTTTCTACTTTCTGGTTTCCGTTTGTTTTTCTTTTTGCGCCGTTATATTATGGATCAGTACTAACTCACACAACTTACTATTCATCTGTTGCTGTATTATTTTAGCTACTGTGGGATTACGCGTGCTCGACTTGCGGCTTTATAGTTGTAAAGTCTTCACACATTGCAATTAGGGCGGTCATGAGATGCGGCGGCAATCTGCGCTAACAAGCGAGTCCAAGTAGGCTGTTAGATTGAGCCATTCCATGCAAACTACGACCCTTCTGCTCGCGGTTCTGAAACAAAATTTTCGTTTCTGTTTTTTTGCTGTTTGGTGTATTCCGCCGACTCTTAGAATAAATCTGCTTTCTCAACAAAGCGGAGTTTTATTTGAATTTTAATTGAATTCTTCCTCTACACAAAATGCCACAGTTTAACAGGCATGCTAAATAAGAAAATGTTCTTTATATGTTGCGCAAAAGCGGTGCAGATGTCCATAGCTTGTGGAGCTAGCAGACTGCGTGTGCGTTTTCCCGACGTGAAGATAGTGACTGCGCTGCTGCAAAAGAAAAAGCAAGAGCAGAAAGCAAGAGGACACGTCGTTGGAAGCACCTGCCACGTCATAATTACACAGGCGCAACTTTTCCTGCAGACATCGTCCAAGAAAAAGACAGCTGCCATCTTTGCCTGTGTTAGCTTTTTCAGTGTCATTTTGATCAGCCTTGAGTAGGAGCGCATAAGCGTGTCACCTTCTTTTTGTGCCTCCAATCCTCACAGAATGTATAAAATATTTAGTGGCTATGCAAATGGCGTCCGAAGCTGAGTGACGAGAGCTTGGGTCACCTTGTGAGTTTGACAACAATGTGAGTGCCGGTGTTGCAAGTTTCTTCATGACGAAATCTTTGATGTAATGTCATCTGCCCGTGTGAATAGGCTGTATGTTTCATTATGCCGAATGGTAATTCTCTTCCCCCGCTGCACCGTATTAGGTCTGTGTAGATACTCACACCACGTATGAAATGTAGGCTTACCGTTGTGCGAATATGTATCGCTTGCCGAGATCTGATAGAGGCGTTGCCTTGAACCAAAGGCAATGAATTAAACACATGTAGATGGAGTAATGCATTCATGAACTTTTCACGGTGTAACCATTCGAAGCAGAGAACAAACGTAAAGGCCCCAAATTGCGCTCGCGTCACACAAACACCTAGAGAGGCTTTGTTTAGGCCTGTTATGAGCCTGGCCCTTTTGCTTCTCTTTGAAAACGACTGTCATCACCTACGAAAGTGATATCCACGGTAGAAATACTATCGTATGGTAGAAATATTATCGTCATGGCAAGTGTTCAGCGATATAGTGGAGGTATAACATTAAAAGAAGAGTGACATAGGTTGCAAGCTCATTAGGTGGCCTTCGTTCGATTTCATATCAGTTTGCCATGATTTAACTATACCAATTCTAAGCATCATTTAGCGAGGTGCAACCTATTGAATAGATGTCCACCATATAAATGGTGGATGACGCGAACCAGCATTGTTGTTGATTATGGTGCTGGAATTATTGGTGGCACATGGGGTATGGTAGTAGCGTACGGTGGATGCAGCGGTGCCAGCGATGCTGCAGCGCAAAGCGGCTCTGTTGCGTCAGAGCAGCAGCAACGAGCTTCCACACATAAAAAATGTAATTGTAAAGGAAGTGATGCAATTTCCGATGAAGGCGGAAATGTTGTAGGCCCGTGTACTCAGATTTGGGTGCACGTTAAAGAACCCCAGGTGGTCAAAATTTCCGGAGCCCTTCACTACGGCGTCTCTCATAATCATATGGTGGTTTTGGGAAGTTAAACCCCACATATCAATCATCAAATCAAGTGATGCAAAAAGCATACGTAAAAACAAAACACTGCCACCACAAGGGTCCGAACGTGCAACCGTTAAATCGCCAACCGAGCACTTCGTCACCCCGGCTTTCTCTTCTTTATCACCTATGTCGATGCAACATTCAGAAACAATTAAAAGCCAAACGAAAGACAAACGTGTACAAAAGAGAAAATGGTAAACAAGCGTCAGTGTTCACAGGCTTTTTTGAAATTCCGTTATCTTGCGAAGGCTTTCTACTTGATGAAGCCATTCGGGCACATCTTGTTGAACATTTCGCGTTTCCACGACAGCATACACGGTCTTCACTCTAGAACTTCTTGTCAACTTACAACTTTACGGTTTAACTTCAGGTTAGTATGACGCGCACTCCACACGTACGGGATCTGCACCTGCTACTGTCCTTTGCACATTTATAAACACAATACACTGCAGAAAGTGACTATTGCCACTGCAATGAGGCAACTGTTGTTCAAATTTACATTTGCGAATATATATATATATATATATATAGATATATATATATATATATATATATATATATATATACATATATATATTTATATATATTGTCTGAGCTACATGGCTGCTGACCCGCAGATCGCGGGATCGAATCCTGGCTGCGGCTGCTGCATTTCCGATGGAGGCGGAAATGTTGTAGGCCCATGTGCTCAGAATTGGGTTCACGTTATAGAACGCTAGGAGGTTGATATTTTCGAAGCGGAGCCCTCCACTACGGCAATATGGTGGTTTTGGGACGTTAAATCCCACATATCAATTAATCAATCAATATATATATATATATATACAATTTACAGATACCGAAGGCTCTTTACATATGTACATATATATATATATATATGTATATGTGACGTATGAAGCGATGGTTGGTAGAGGCAGAGGAGGAAGAAGTCAGAATGGAATAAACATGGGGTGTGAGCCAGGCCACGTCTCCCGCATCATAGCGTCACACGAGTCGACAGGATGGAGACCTGCCTGCCCCTTCATCAGTCGCTCAGCATCGACGCAGTTCAACGCAAGACACCCTGACCACACATGGACAACCGTGCAAGCGCCTAGCATTACGCATCGACCAGCATCATGTCAGAAGCATCTACTGACTTTCCCATCCCCAAGTACACCGGAGCAGCGGACGATGGACTCGTACAAGACTGATTCGACCTGTTCGAGCTCCACGCTACTGCTGCATCATGGTCGGAACGGGAGATGGTCATCAACTTTACTGATTACATCTCAGGTGAGGCATTCAAATTTTACCTCACCCACATCTTCGAGAACGATGAGTCTTGGAAAAAGATCAAAGAAGAAATGATCATTCGTTTCAAAGAATACGATGAAGACCTGTTCATATCTCATCAGCGGAAGTCTTTTCAACTGGCCCATCACAGTTACGCGAAGTCTTCCCGCAGTAAGCCTATTTTCCAAACGAGATCTCAGAGAAAATATACCACCATTGTACCATCATATGACTCTTCCGAAAAAACGTCACGCATTCAAACACCGACTGGTAACTTGCACGTCGCAACGGACAAGGTAAAGCCTCCGTAGACCGAAAGGAATTTAGACCATTTCGGCTAAAGACTAAACCTAAAGCCGGCTTTCCCAAGAACAATGAAATCGGCATTTTCAACGTGCTCACTGCACCACAACACTTCACATTTTACTGAACCACCTGAATTCCTTGATGCTTCGTGTCACACACAAGGCCCAGACGGTTTCGAGCGTGTGACGGAATTCACGCGTGACGAGCTTGTGAATCCTCACAATACCAGCCCCTACCCTGACGTTCCGGACCAGGGTCGTTCGACAGACATTGTCAGCCTAACTACGCTGCAAAAAGAAAAACATACGCCATCAGAACCACCTGAAGCCATGTCTGTTGTGCTCTCATCGTCAAGTGACAACACACATGTGAGTCAAAGCACTGCAAGGAATTTCGAATCCACCAACGCCGGCGCATTATCAACTGACAGAAGCATTTACAATCAAGGATGACTCACAACCATCTTGGGAGCGTTCTCATCAGCCTGTCACGCTGCTTTCATCGCAGGACAAGCCTAGCAGTACAGTGTCGACTACCGACAATCTGCTGATCACATCACCATCTAAAGAAAAGCAGACTCATGTTCCTGAAAGAGGCCCATCTGACGAACTTTCACAAGAAGACGAGCAATTTCAACAGAGGCAACTCCACAAACTCCAAGAACTGCAACGGCTACTCGAACAAGAACAACGATCAAGTGAAACCTCCTCACGAGTACACTTGTGGCTGAAAGATCATCAGAAACAACACAATAAAAGATGCAAAGACGAAGTCGATGCCTAAGCCATCTTCGCAGAAAGCAACGTCGACAAAGTTTTCTGCACCAGTTCTCAACGCCGTGTCTACGATTCAACAAACTGAGAGAAGACCACAGAAAGCTACGAAAGAGACGTGCAGCTACCACATGTACAATGAAGGAACAAAGGCATCATACCATCAGCTTCTGTTCTCGCACATGCAGGCTGCAAGCACTCGTTCTGTCTCAACCACGACACAGAAAGCAGCGTCTACGACGGAGAACTTCGTGCCTACGACATCCGACTCTCAAATGCTACAAGTACTTCGACCCTTGTTCATTCATGACGAGAATCGCTGTGTCATCAGTAATTTCTACGTTCAGGGCGTGCTTCAGTTGGCCAGAACGCAACAGTCAACCTCGCCCATCAGAGTTGTCATAAAATTCATCGGACTGCTCAATCGGCCTTGAAGATTTAGTGAGATTGTGGAACTCCGTCTGGACGTGAAACTGTGAATTTGGGCATTGTTTTGTTCATTCACTTCTTTAATTTGTTATGGTTTGTAACCAGTTCATCTTTCGGGGAGAGGGGGAATCGTGTGACGTATGAAGCGATGGTTGGTAGAGGCAGAGGAAGAAGAAGTCAGAATGGAATAAACATGGGGTATGAGCCAGGCCACGTCTCCCGCATCTAGCGTCACACATACATATATATATATATTGATTGATATTTGGTATGTGGGGTTTAACGTCCCAAAACCACTATATGATTATGAGAGACGCCGTAGTGGAGAGCTCCGGAAATTTAGACCACCTGGGGTTCTTTAACGTGCACCCAAATCTGAGCACACGGGCCTACAACATTTCCGCCTCCATCGGAAATGCAGCCGCCGCAGACGGGATGTGAACCCGCGCCCTGCAGGTCTGCAGCCGAGTACCTTAGCCACTAGACCACCACGGCGGGGCTATATATATATATATATATATATATATATATATATATATATATATATATATATACATATATATATATATATATTATTGTAGAAAAAGAGGTCGACAAACGTGCGAAAACACAAGTTTTACCAACGTTTCGGCAGGTGGGCCTGCCTTCGTCGGAGTGAATGGTTACAGTTGGCACACGCACACAGGGCACATATATAGGCCGCTTCTTTGCGTATCACATGGCTAAGTCATTATCAGTAGTTTGAGAAACGATATTATATATCACCAAAGGTACGTGGCTATAGTGCATATACAATTGACAACGCGTATTATTGTACACTAGTGAATTCGCACGTATAAGATACCCTACAACTTGTGTGGAATGAAACAGGTCTGCAAAATAACAAAGTGCGCAAGCAGTAGCTCACTTGGTCATACGTTCTGCGGAATAATCACAGCCTACGGACATTCAGTAAGCCTTTAAAAAGGTAAAGAAGTTTAGAGAGATAAACAAAATCAAAAAGAACGCAGAGCAAAATGAATGCGAGTAAAATGGTGAGGCAACAAAGGCCACCTACATTATGTAGGTAATATTTGACAATAGGCCAACATCGTGCAAAAATATACACAAGTCAGTAAAACAAAAAGGCGATTTACTAAGGCAATATGCAACTAAGCGTATCTGGGCTCTCGTTCATGCTGGCAGATAGTGTTTTTAATTTATGAATGAGAAATGACTCTATTACTTCGTGTTCCTGGTGTGATTTAAAACCCAATTCCAGTATTGTAGCTATCATGTTACTGAATGAATGACCTGCCTCTGTGACATGCCTTGAAATCGGTAAGTTAGGAAGGGCATGCACATGAGCTTTATTATTATTAAAAAGGTATTGAAAAGCAGTTTCAGTATGACCTATGTATTGTACATGACAGATTGAGCGTTCTAGCAAATATACGACATTTGCAGTATCACATAAGAAATTGTTCTTAATTTTGAACTTGAAGTTCGTCGCAGTACTGGCTGCCAGTGTTGTTGTGGTCATGTGTGCACACACTTTAGAGCGGGGCTTTTTACAAGGATGGCGGCCAAGCGTCTGGACGTTATTGCTATGTGTGGTTTTAGAGGAAGTTAATAAAACTCGCAAATTTTTGCCTCGCCTGTACACAACACGTAGTGCTTCTGGAAACACTTTTGCAAGGCGTTCGCTCTGCATAAGTATGTTGTGGTGTTTACGGAAAATAAATGTGACGTTAGGTGCCGATGCGTTATGGGTTAAAACCAGGTTTACCTGTGATTGACTTTAAAGATTTTCATTGGGCATGCAGAGTGCTCTACGGTATTACTTGGGCTGATATTTCTGTTTAACAAGTGCAGTGCGTAGCTGGGTACAGTTATTATCAAAGTCAGAATGCTCAGAGCAAATTCGCTCAAAGCGTAAGGCCTGGCTGTAAGGTATGCTAGATTTGCAGTGCCTTTTGTTGCTTCTTTGAATGTGTAAATACCTCTGTCTGTCAGTCGGCTTGCGGTACAGTTTATTGCTTAATTTTGCATTATCGAGACATACTGTGGCATCGAGAAAGTGAATGGTCTCTGGTGAATATGTGTGCGAAAAGGATATGGAAGGGTAAGCATTATTAAAGTCCGAAATAAAAGACAAAAGTTCCCCCTCTCCATGTGGCCAAATCACGAATATGTCGTCAATAAATCTTTTATAATAAAAAGGTTTTAGCGAACGACCCGACAAGAATTTGTTCTCAAGAGATCCAATAAATATATTTGCGTGGCTTGGCCCGATCTTAGTACCCATAGAGGTACAGCTTATTTGAACATAATGCACTCCATTGAATTCAAAGTTCTTGTACTGAAGAATCATTTGAAGCAGTATAGCTATAGTCGAGCTATCAATGGACTTGTCGGGAGCGGAGTTATCGTAAGCCTCAACCATGAACCTTATGCCATCCATGTGCGGTATGCTTGTGTAGAGAGACGCAATATCAAGAGTAACAAAGAGAGCGTTGTTAGATATAATAAGGTTGGTAATATCGGAAAGGAAGTCGTTAGTATCTCGAAAAAAAGACGGGAACGTAGGGGGTATCTGGTTTATCAGGCTATCGATGTAACGCGACAAGTTTTCTGTCACGGTACCTATGCCGGAAACAGTAGGGTGACCAGGATTATTGTGTTTATGAATTTTCGGCAACAAATAAAACCTACCAGCTGCCGGACTAAGAAGGATCAGAGAAGCTGCCCTATCTTTTAGTTTTTTCTACTTTATTAGTTTTATTATTGTGCCGTCTAATGTCGCTTTATAATCCTAAGTCGGATCGGCCTCGAGTCACTTGTAAAACAACTTATCATCAAGCTGACTGTTCGCTTCAGGGATATATTTGGTCGTGTACACGACAACGATGGCACCTCCTTTGTCCGCAGGTTTTATTGTGATGTCGGTGCGTTCGCCAAGGTTTGCAATAGCTTTTATTTCTAGGGTCGATAGGTTTCGATGAAAAGACTGGGGTTCATTATAAGCTTGAATGATATCTCGCTGTACTGCTTTAATAAACATTTTCAATTGTTTGTCACGTTGTGACCCCGGTGATCAACGTCTAGCCGAAGGTAAAGCGGTTGGATCGTCGGCGGGAGTCGGCTGATCGAAGAAATATTCGCGCAGTCTCATATTTCGTGCGAAGTTGTCTAAATCCTTGTAGAACTGAAATTGATTATAGTTAGCACTTGCTGGACAGAAGCTTAATCCGCGGGATAAAAGGCCGCGTTTGTCTTAAGATAAGATAGCAGTTGAATTATTAATAAGGTTGTCGGGTGCAGGTTTACATGTTCTTTCCTTGGCCGAAGATGGAGGCGTTCAGTTTCGAAGTTTTACACCACCTCTGAGCAACTTTTTGTGTTTTTGTGCGTTAAGCTCGAAACGTTTCTTTTGTTCATATGCACTTAGACACGATGATTTTTCAGGAGAAAGGCTTCACTAATCGAGTAGTTGGCGCTCCCTGTTTAGCAAGGATTTCAGAAAAGATCGATAATGGTTCAATATAATGTGTACTAGCTCAAGTGAGGCATTCTTTAAGGTATCAAATCACTTCCTCGCGTTACACTTCAATAGCTTTGATGTTGCTGGCTGTAGACAGAGACGTAAACCTCTAGGCGGAATGGAAGCCGCTGAATATGCTTCTAGAGTAGACACATGTAGCTCGTAACGGACACGTTTCTCGACAGACTTCCTAATTATTCGAAACTGCTTAAAACACTTTGAACTCACGATGCTATTCGACAATAAGTGCTGCAGTCAATTATTTGGTTTTCTTTTCAAAACGTCTGAATATTTGCGTCGAAATGGCAGCCATTCGACCACATGTTCGAATGGCTGCCACCTGGACGAGTACTGGCAGCCGATGGACTACACGTGAGCTTTGAGGGCGTCGCGCTGATGGCAAGTCACATACGCCAGCTTTGCTTCGA
The DNA here is from genome assembly GCA_013436015.1 of Rhipicephalus annulatus. Lineage (NCBI taxonomy): Eukaryota > Metazoa > Arthropoda > Arachnida > Ixodida > Ixodidae > Rhipicephalus > Rhipicephalus annulatus. The sequence goes on along the minus strand of WOVY01001986.1, from coordinate 84,002 downwards.
CTCCCCAAGTGAAGCAACTTCAAATAGTTCGGGGCGACGCTGTATCTTCGCCCCAGTACCTTCGAAGGATTACCCCACAAAGAAGCCACCGGACTACGCCAGAAACCGCCAAGATCCGCAAAAGGAAACCTGGTGCTAGCCGGCCAACCTAAAGTATTCGGGTCGTGCCAGTTCTCTGCAACAGGTGTCTAGCTCGTCACACTACACTGAAGCAGGTGTCTAGCTCGTCACACTACTACTGAAGCTTTCCAAAGATACAAAGCAAGAATAGAAAAGGAGAAACTAGAATACAAGTGCACAAATTACGAGGCATATAATCAACCTTTCAACATAGCTAAGCTAGAAACATCACTAAACTCCTGCAGTAATTTTGCCCCAGGCAACGACCGTGTCACGTATGAAATGTTGAAAAACCTGCCGCTCAAAACGCGAAAAATTTTACTCTCCCTATACAATGCTTTCTAGCTTTTGGGCACCATCCCTGCTTCCTGGAAAGAGGCTATAGTTATCCCTATTTTGAAACAGGGCAAGGACCCTTCCTTTGTTTTGAGGTATAGGCTCATTGCACTTACAAGCTGCCTTTGTAAACTTTTAGAAAAGATGATAAACGGCCGACTTTTACATTTCCTTAAACACACAATCTGCCCGACCAATTCTAGTGCGGGTTTAGAGAGGGTAGAAGCACCACCGGCCATCTGGTGCGCATTGAGGCAAAGATCCTAGACGCTTTTTTCCACAAACAATACTTTCTATCTGTGTTTTTCGATATAGAGAAGGCATACGGCACAACATAGCGTTTTGGCATATTAAGAGACTTGTCTCACATGCGTGTGCGCGGTAGAATGCTGTCGATAATCGAAAGTTACTTGTACAATCGGACATTCCGTGACCGTGTGGGCAGTAATCTCTCCCAGACCTTTGTCCTAGAAACAGGAGTACTACAAGGTGGTGTATTTAAATGTACACTTTTGATTTTCAAAATGAATTCCTCGCACCTGTACATCCCCCGCCATATGTTCTATTGTACATATGTCGATGACCTCCAGCTTAGCTTTAAGTCATGCAACCTAGCACTGTGTGAGCGGCAGGTTCAGTTAGATGTAAACAAGGCCTCCAAATGGGCAGAGGAAAAAAAGCGCGTGTGTCTTGTTCTACCGAAAGAGAGGCATGCACTCAGAACCCGACATTGAACTGAACGGTCAACGTCTCTCTGGTAATGTGGAGCATTAACTCTTAGGCGTAATCTTGGACAACAAGTTGACCTTCGTACCGCACATCAAGTATTTAAAAACAAAATGTTTAAAAGCCATGAATGTTCTAAAGGTGTTGTCACATGCTCATAAACCAGGTAATGTCTCATGAACCTGTATAGAAGCCTCATTCACACCCGCTTAGATTATGGGGCTGTTGTTTACCAGTCTGCGACTCAGTGCTTTGAAGATGCTGCACCCTGTGCACCATTTGGGCATCCGCTTTTCTACGAGTGCTTTCCGCAGCAGCCCCATTGAAAGCCTTTACGTTGAGTTAAAGAAGTGGTCGCTTCATCTGCAAAGAACTTACATGTCCTTTGGATATTTCCTTAAGGTGAAAGCAGACAAGAAGCACCCCTCATACTTCACTAATAATGATTTGTCGAGCGCCATTCTGTTTCAAAACGGGCCTTTATTGAGGCAGCCCTACTCAGTTCACTTGAAGGGTCTAGCTGAGGAAACTGGTGTGTCACTTGAACACAGTTTATTGGGTCCTGTAGCATACCCACCACCATGGCAGTGACAGACTATAGAATGCGATGTATCTCTCCTAGAAATTACAAAACACGCGCGCATTGCCCATATCCAAACATACTTCCTGGAACTTCAACATAAATACTCCCGTCCTGAGTTCTTTACAGATGCCTTTAAGTCTAACTCCTCTGCGTCCTCCGTTGCTGTCGGCCCATCCTTTTTGGATGCTGACCCTCTACACCCAGACACAAGTATCTTCAGAGCGGAGGCTTACGCGATACTTGTGGCCGCTAAACACATCAACCAACTACAACTACGAAAAACAGTAATTTATACGGACTCCCTCAGTGTAGAAACGGCTCTGCACACTCCTAAAAAACAAAAAAACCTGTCGTAATCTCACTTTAATTCGTTTTATGCACGCTCTACACACGCAAACAACATGTCGTAGTGTGTTGGGTGCCAGGGCACCGCGAGATTCAAGGCAACGTGATGGCGGATCAGCTTGCTGCATCCATTTATGAAAGCAGTGCCACTTCCTCTATATCAATCCAGGGCCTTGATTTTAAACCGTCTCACAAACGAAAGCTCAGGGACTACTGGCAGAACAAGTGGGATAGACACATACAAAAGAAGGTACACGTTATTAGGCCACACCTTGGTCCTTGGCTGCCAGTTTCAAAATCATGTCGTACAGAGGTAACACTAACGAGGCTCAGGATAGGACACGCATACAGGACACACTCATATCTTGTGTGCGGTGGCGATCTACCATTGAGTGACAGATGTGGTAAAGCACTATCAATTCTTCACATTTTAATCCAGTGTGAACAATTAGACGCTCTTAGAAGACAACACTTTCCATTACCCTACCGACAGCCTATACCATTACACCCTGCTATGTTCGTCGGTAGGGAACCACTATTCACCCATAAATCGTCGCTAGCTTTTTTAAGGGATGTCCGTTTCTACATTGTTATATACCCAGGCATTGCGTAGCGTGATCTCTCAAGAGCGGTTGCTGCTGCAGCGGCTACATTAAGAAGCACGTGCCTCGGGGCCCTTGACACAAGGGCACTGATGAGGCATTGCTGGTAGTGCCAAATAGTTTTACACATCCTTTCATTATCAAAACCTTTTGTCACCCTTTTTACCATTCATATTACGTCATTGTTATGATTTTATTAGTTATGTTTTTACCCGCGTTAGCGCGAGAAACTTAAGGGCCCTTATGCATCCACGCATCATTTCATTGTCCACATCTCTAGTCATTCAAATGGCACTCTTTGGCCATAAATTGGCCCTTGCGCCATTAAGCCCTACACATCATGTGTAAATAGCCTACCTTGGTCGAGGCGCATTGGGGTATGGCAGTGTTGTACTGCTAACGTCTGCGAGCTTTTAGGATCTGAAAACTTGCAGCGACCCCTTGTTGTGCTCCGTGGTGGGTGGCAGCCAATGCTGCTGAATAAAACTGGGACTGGCATGCATGGAGCATTCTGCATACTTAATGATCGTACTGGCCTAAAGCGGGTACGCACCAATGACATACATTTTGCAACCAGCCAATAGATACATTTTCGCACTTCTACAATATTGACTACGAGAAATCTGAAAAGCAAGCCAGGACCGTATATCCTTTCTTACTTGCCAGGTGTCTTACCGACACCCTCGGGGCTGAATACAAGGTAACCAAAATGGCTATCGGAGATCTCCACCTTGAAATTCGGGACTAAGAACAATTTTAAAGCTAGACGGCCTCTCAGCTTTTTTTGGTGATGTACCAAACACTGTAACGCTACACAGATCAATAAACATAACTCGCGGAGGGGTGGTGTCTGATGCAGACTTACTTGACCTGACCTAAACTGAACTTTTGGAGAGGGTGGAAGAGCCAAAATGTGCCTAATGTGCAGAGAATTATCATCAGAAGGGATAACAAGGAAACACTTACGAAACACCTAATACGTTTACTTCCAGTAAACTGCCGGAATCAATTCAAAGAGGGTACACCAAGACCTCTCTCAAGCAATACATAACAAACCCTCGTTGTTGTTCCAATACCAGAGCAATGGCTATGGCTCTAGAAGCCTTCGTGGTCGCCAGACATGTGCGCATTGTGAAGTCCTAGGCCACGTGTCTGAGAACTGCAAACAACTGCCATACTGTGTAAACTGTGAAGAAAACCATGCCACAAATTTGCGCTTCTGTGCATACTGGAAGAAAAAAAGAGATAATGACACTGAAGGGGAATAAGATTTTATTCATGAAATTACGGCGAAGAGTCTCACCGTTCTATGAACCTACATGTGCTGATGTGACGCGTCAGGGGGCACCACCGCACCAGCCCCCGTCACTCCTTCGGGCCGCGCGTAGCGAGCTCTGGCGGTTGTGGCACCTGCTCTTAAGGTGCCTGTAGTGCAGACTGCTCCGCCTACACGCCAACAGGGACCAAAGACTCCATGGTCTTCGGGTCTCAAGGCCTCACCTCAACAGGCGAGGCCTGCTTTTGCAAATACCAGCTCGCACGCGCGGGCACCCTGTGCCTCCGAAGAGGCAATAGATACATCGGTGCCCTTGGTGCCGAAAGAGCGGCGTGGCTATTCGGAGCGCGCCAAAAAACAAAAAGCAGATAGCAAGGCCTGGTGACGGCCCTGTAACTGGAATTCAAGCTTCCTACCTAAACAGCCACTTGCTTTTCGTACACACAGCATTACTTTACATTCACCATGAACACTCAAATTATACAATGGAACGTCAGGCGCGTTGTCAGAAACCTTGACGATGTCCAAGAACTTTTACACGAACACTCATCAAACGGGATGTGTGTACAAGAAACACATCTAAAATCAAAACACACCAACTTTCTCCGTAAATACGTAATTTTCCGAAAGGACCACGATGATGCCATGGCAGTATCCCTAGGTGTTGCCGTTATAAAGAATCAAGGTATTGCACGCACACACTTAGAACTCCAAACGTCCTTTGAGACAGCGGCTGTTCGAGCTGTTCTTTTTGATAAACTGATCACAGTTTGCATTGTTTAAATCCCTGCAAGCTATCAGCTACAAAAACATGATTTACCATCTTGAATTGACGCACTTCCGGAGCCTTATGTTCTCCGTGGGAACTTCACTGCACATAACAGGCTAAGGGGTGACTTTCGTTGCGACGCGCGAGGTCGACTGATTCAACAGTGTTGCCCCGCCGCGGTGGTCTAGTGGCTAAGGTACTCGGCTGCTGACCCGCAGGGCGCGGGTTCAAATCCCGGCTGCGGCGGCTGCATTTCCGATGGAGGCGGAAATGTTGTAGGCCCGTGTACTCAGATTTGGGTGCACGTTAAAGAACCCCAGGTGGTCTAAATTTCCGGAGCCCTCCACTACGGCGTCTCTCATAATCATATAGTGGTTTTGGGACGTTAAACCCCACATATCAATCAATCAATCGATTCAACAGTGTTTTCTTTCGTCGAGCGCGTGTCTCCTAAATCGAAAACAACTGACCTAATATAATGTCGCTAATAACACAAACTCCTCCATGGACCTAAGCTTAGTATCTCCATCTCTTGTGCCTCCACTCTAGTGGAAAGTTATCAGAATTCCTTACGGAAGTGACCACTTCCCCGTAGTTTTGAGTGCAACTACAGCAACTGAGTGTCCACCAGGCTTTCCAAATGGCTCACAAACAGAGCCGACTGGGAACAGTGTTATACCATCATTCTTTTAGGTTCAAGTGACTTATTTACTTTGAGCATTGAAGCCGCTGTCAACTTCTTCATAGCGTTTATGATTGATGCTGCAAGAAAATGCACCCCAAAAACGAATTGTCTCCCAGGAAAACGACTTGTGCCGTCGTTGAATTCTGAATGCCGAAACGCGCGCAAACAGCAAAACAGAGCATGGAGGTTGATTCTGAACTCACCAACAGCCGAAAATTTTGGCAGCTTTAAGAAAATAAGTCTCAAGGCAGGAGAATGCGCCAGCAGGCCAGAAGGGAAAGCTTGCAGAAGTCTTGTCAGGGATGAATTCATAGACGCAGGAAGCTAAATTCCGGAAAGGGGTTGGTAGAGTAGCATAAAGACAAGTACACTTACTCCCACTCGTGAACACACAGGATAATACCATGAAAGCTCAGGCCAACTTCCTCGGTGCACACTTCTAACGGGTGTCCAGCTCGTCCCACTATACTAATGCTTTCCAATAATACAAAACAAGAAAAGAAAAGCAGAAACTCGAACACAAATTTACTAGATACCAGGCATACAATTGAGCTTTCAGCTTAGCTGAGCTGCAAACATCACAACATTTCTGCAGTTACTCCGACCGAGGTTCTGACCGTACGGTGTATAAAATGCTAAAAAATCTACCTAATCGAAACGCAAAGAATCTTAATTTGTTTGTACACTGCGATCTGCTTCTATGGAGCTATTCCTACGTCCTGGAAAGAGTCTATTATTAGTCCCATATTGAAACATGCCAAGGGCCCTTCGGCAGTTTCGAGTCATAGGCCTATTGCACTTACGAGCTGCTGCTGCAAAATTTTGAAAATTGATAAACTGCCGTCTTGTACATTTCCTTGAAAGAAACAATTAGCTCGAGCGATTTTATTGTGGGTTTCTAGAGGGTAAATCCGCCACTGACCACCTCGTTCGTATAGAGGCACAGATCAGAAACGCTTTCGTTCATAAGCATTTCTTTCTCTCTGTGGTCCTCGATATTGAAAAGGCATATGGTACAACAGGATGCTTTGCAATATTAAAAGAGATGTTCTTCCTTGGCAAGCTTGGGAGAATGTTTACTATAATGAAAATTTACTTGTCTCACCAGAAAATTCCGCGTTCGAGTAGGCAGCGCTATTTCACAAACATCTGTTCAAGAAAAAGGTGTGCTGCAAGGTGAACTTGGCTGCTCACTGTTTATTGTCAAAATATATTCCTTACGCTTGTCCATCACTCACAATATGTCTTATTGTACATATGTCGAGGACATTCAGCTTGGCTTCAGATCTTGCAATCTGGCAATGTGTGTGCGGCAGGTTCAGCTTGGTCTGAACAAAGTCTTTAATTGGGCAGAAGAAAATAGAAGAAAACAGAAGAAAACGGAACAAAGTCTTTAATTGAGCAGAAAAAGCACGCGTGTATTTTACTCCAGCAAGAAAGGCCTCTATTCCGAATCTGATATTCAACTGCACGGGCAGCGTCTTGCTCCTAATACTGAACATAAGTTCTTAGGCCTAATACTGGACACTCAGCTAAGCTTCACACCACACATCATGTATTTAAAAAACGAGTGCATAAAAGCCATGAACGTTCTAACAGTGTTCTCTTGTACTACTTGGGGAAGGGAAAAAAAGTTTCTAATGAATCTTTATAAAAGGCTGATACGTACCCACTTGAACTATGTGGAAACAGCTTAGCAGTCTGCGACAGCTACTGTCCTAAACATGCTTGACCCTTTTCATGGTCTAGGTATTCACCTCTCTACGGGTGCTTTTCGCACTAATACCATCGAGAGACTATACGTTGAATCCAACAAATGGTCACTCTACCTACGAATATGTTACCATTATTTTAAATATAATCTTAAAGTGAACGCAGACAAGGAATATCCGTCACATTCTACAATTAATGACATGACAAGCTTGCTGCGTTTGAGAAGCGGCCTTCTATGAGACACTCCTACTCACTACGTTTGAGGGCCCCAGCGAAGGAAACCGGTGTGCCACTTGAACACCATTTGATGGCTCCTGCAGTATCCCTGCCACCGTGGCAGTGACAGGCGATAGATTGCGACGTGTCTTTCTCGGAGCTTATGAAGCATGCACCAATTTCACATATTCAGACACACTTCCTAGAACTACAACAGAAATATTCATAACCTGAATTCTGCACAGATGCTTCGAAGTCCAACACTTCTGTCTCGTACGCAGCTGTCGGCCGATCCTTGTAGGAAGCCAGCGTTGTGCCCTCTAGTTCAGGCACTTTCACCCGCGAAACATATGCGATACTTGCGGTCGTTAGACACATTAACAAATAAAACTACAAAAGACAATAATATATACAGCTTACCTGAGCAAACTAAAGCTCTGAAAATTTAAAAAGCACAAAAGCTGTCCTTGTCTCGCTTTATTCACTGTTATGCACAGTCTACTCATCCAAGCAACACGTTGTAGTCTGCTAGGAGCCAGGACACCGCGAAATACAAGGCAACCTTCTGGTGGACCAGCTAGGTAGATACGCCAAGAAAACCGCTACTCATACATCGATACCAGTTCCTGCACTCGACTTGAAACCTTTTCTAAAACGAAAGCTCAGGAGTTATTGGCAGAGCACATGAGACGCCCACACACACAAGTAATAAATTGCATGCCATCAAGCCGCAACTTGGTCATTGGCCGCCAGTATCGAAATGACGCCACACAGAAGTAGTACTTACTAGGTTAAGAACAGGATATACATACACTACGCATTCATACGCCGGTGGCGGCCGACCTTTGTGTGATAGATGTGGAGAAGCGCTCACCGTACTTCACATTCTCATTCAGTGCAAAAAACTACACCCGCTAAGAAAACAACACTTTATATTACTCTACATACAATACCACTTCATCCTGCAATGTTCGTCGGTAGGGAACCACTTTTCTCATATTAATCATTGTGAAACTTTTTGAGTTCGTACTTTTTATATTATATACCAGGACACTCCGTAGCACAAACTCTCCAGAGAGGTTTCCGCTGCGGTGGATACACTGATCAAAGCACTTGCCTCACGGCCCTTTATTGCAAGGGTGTGAACTATTGAGGCACTTGTGCTAATGCCATAGATGTTCACCATGGTTTTTATTGTCACAAACTTTCGGCATACAATCACACCACACTTTTCACGGCATGGTCATAAATTTATTACTTTTATGTTTCTGCCCGCTTTAGGGCGAGTAATAATAAGGCCCTTATACAGCCGCTAATCACAATCATTGTTCACATCTCTTGCCTCATGAACTGGCGCTCTTTGACCATCAAATGACTCTTGCGCAACAAAGCACTAAACATCATCAAAAGTGCTCCTGATTACGCGTATAGTCGTTTTCTCAGCTATAAAAGCACTTTTCTTTGGGAGGTAATATTAAACAAACAAAAAGCATACGTAAGTTTTGTATAACAACCAGTTTGCCCAAGAGAATAAAAACAAAGGTCACGGTTGGTTTATTTTATCACTTGTTACGTTTTGCTTGCAGTATTCAAATTATAATGTAATGACTAAGAGAAAGAAAACATTTTCTACAATTAGTCTCTCAATGGTAGCTAGAATGTACTCCAACCTAGGAAAATTATTGAAGGAAAGAATTATTCTAACAGGTCTATAGTAAAGTGTCGAATTAACATTGCAGCTTTCGCTCCTCACAAGACGGATTTAGAAACCCAAAAAAAACGAACGAGTTGTTGTCCACTGTTGGTGGCGACTAAGGGCCTTTGGTTTCAGGCAGTAGTTATACTTGTGCGCAGCTTTTCATTCATTCAGCACTAGCGAACTCAATTACTATCTCTGTGGTTCATCAACTTCAAAATCACGATTTTTATTTGTAGAATTAGAAATAACGTCGCTGATGGCTTGGATGGACAGAGTGCCGTTCCTTCTAAGCATGCTGCTCATACGATAGCCCACTTGTTGCCAAGCGTAGTTATTAAAACGCTGGAAACAGGTATATTTTTTTGTCTGGCTCTTGTGTGTATGATGTCCATGTATAAAGGTGAAGCTGTAAGCAAAACGGCGTAATGCCGGCTGATATTCGTTTTGCCTGTTTTGTCGGAAGTGTCTGAAATTGTAAAGAATGAATGGCTCGTTAACCTTTTCACTAAATAGCGAGGGCATCATCTAGTTGAGCTTTTGGAAAGAAAAGTCTACCGAAATGGCATCACTGCAGTTTAAAAAGAAAACTCCGAGCAACATAGAGAACAAACTTTTCATTTTGAGTGTTGAACTATTTATCGTTTTTAAAAAAGCATTTGACTGTGTGAATCACAATATTCTTGTGTCCAAGCTGCATGATTATAGGGCACTTGGTCTTGCCTTTGAACTCGTGAAAATCTTTGCATCGGGAAGCAGTGTTAGAACGTCAGTGACTTGATGTCTCCAGCTAGTAGTGTAAAATACGGGGTGCCCAAGGGGCCACATGATAACTGATTCACCAAAACTAATCGTGTGTGCTGATGACATTAAAATTCCTTTTAGGTGCGCAACGTTTCTTAGCGTACTGCAAGCACTTTTGGCGTCAATCTGAATATCTCTCGTAACTAGCCGCCTACATCTGAGAGCTGTCATCATGACGCCGTTTACTTAGTGGGAATCGAACCCTAGTATTCTACTTGGCAATCTAGTATTCTACCACAGAGTCATGCCCGGCTTCGGTTATACTCTTCAAATAGACCGTAATGTTCGGGTAACTTCAACTGTTGTTGCAGTACTGGTTATCAAATTTTATAACAATTACATAAGCACTCTTAGGATATAAGCGTCATGTCGAATTAACGTCAATTGTAGTGAGGCGCGATACTGTTAAGTTTTTGTGTAGCAGTGTTGAGGGCTATCGTCCTCGCGAGACCCAGCGCGAACACCAGTGCCTCATACCAGCTTACTATTTCTAGTGTGGCTAATATCTATGCCTCTGTTGACATTGTTACGCAACTGCAAACAACTGATATCATCGCAGGTGTAACATCTCCCCATAACAGTATGAGATAGACGTAGCTATTTAAAGTACGTGTGTGCATGGGTTTTACATCTACTGAGTGCCACTTCATAACATATCGCCCAATAAAAATAAAATATATTCACCTTGTCTCGGCATGCTTCGTATAACAAGAATTCCCAAGGTACGTGGGATCTGCCGAAATTGTAGAATCTACCTTGTAACTCTAAAGCTACTATAAACAATTATCTATTTGAACATAAAAATTCGTACACTCCAAAGTATTAGGTTTTAGGTATTAAGAACAAAAATACATTCATGAAAACAGCGTACATAACAGGCATACACTAGTACCAGATACATAACACACTACACCACAGCTATAGTAGAATGTTTATTGGCACTTCACAATTCTTTCTAAACCCTAATAAGCTGGAATGCTCCATTCAGTTTGTTCAATTTGAATGTGTGTGATTACTTGATGAATAGCTTTTTTACTCAACCTAACAAATGTTTCTTGTGTGCATCATGCTCAATTATTGCTTTAATGTTCCTCTTATATAGCAATATTTATAATTCCTTTCTACAATGCCATTTCTTTTTGTGCGTGAAATTCGTTTTATGCGCTACCGTCACTAGGCCCTCAGTAGTTGTCATGTTGCTCACACAGCTCTTCGCCTGGGGAACTTCAAAAAGCGTGTTTATGGTTGGAAACAGAGTTGATTCTGACGCTCACTTCTACTAACACAAAGCTAAGAACACTCCAGCATGATGGAGCCTGTTCTTTCTTGGGAACTCTGTCTTGTGAAGTTCTTAGTGATTGCCTCTTGCTTTATTTTAGGCTTCGGAGTATGGATGCGCTGTAGACAAGGATCGCCCTGACCCATCTTCTCTCGAAGGAACTAAAGTCGCATGGGCAGCTGAAGACAAATTGTGCAGCCAAAAGTGAACAGCTGTCATTTTACACTGTGCAAGTTATTGAATAATCATAATTTATAATCTTATACCTCTTGCAATACCTGTTCTGATTTTGTAGAGAACAAGTGTAGAAACACATACATATATAAAGGGGACCTTTAATTAAGCCTTGGGCAAGTTTGTAGTAAAGGTTTTTAGTATGATGACAAAGGCATGTTATAAAGCACACATGTTCTACCACACACCTACATTGCTATTCATTTACTTTTTCAACTATGCGCACACTGGCTACAGCATCACCATGTATGTACCTTTAGACTTCTGGTGTCTCGAACTTTAGTTTTTATTGTTCGAAATAATTTACTTTTAACCTATTACGCAAGAGTGGAAATCAGCATGTTAGTGTGTAAAAAGAATGGCAAAAAAGTTGTCTATTCATAAGAAATAAATTTGCAAAACAGAAAATTGATCCTCACACTGATAGCACCATTGCACTAGGTGCTGTAGGTTTTAGCTCATATTTACTATATTGTCAATCTTTTTAATTCATATGCTATGTGCAATAAAATAGTTGATGTGACTATTTGCATCATGTTTGTTTATTTTTCGTAAATTTTCTTTCAAGCCTAATATCTTGCATTCTCACTTGCATAAAAGGTCACGGTTGCCACACAATTTAAAAGAGCGCAATGTGGCCATGTGCTGCATTTAGTGCATGCTATCTGCATGTGTTTTAAAGCGAATATATGGCTGTTGAAATGATCACCAGCATTCAAACCTAACAAATTTTCAATTTGCAGGTTTATATGTCTGTATGGTGACAAGGCATTCATAAATTGGGTATGCTTGTGTGTAGGATGGAGCCTTGGATAGATTGCATGCATTCTGGTTAAAAAATGGTAGCATAGGCTATACACGCACTCTGGGGTCAGTTTAGTGAACATTGAAACAACAAGACGGATTATTCAATATAGCTTGCTTTAAGATATATCATACATATTGCCTACTTCCACCGTGAACATTCAACATGCAGCCGGCACTCTGCTGAGTGCTTCTCGAGGGTGCTTGGATAAATTGCGCGCAAACGAACAGATAGCTGTAAGCGGGGCCTTCACTTTGTTGATTGCTAGACAACAGCAGCTTCAGCTAATCACACTTTTTGGTGAAGCTCTTTGCTCTCGGAACAGTGCATGCATATAAGAATTCAGCACTGTTCTAAGAAGTGCAGTAAGTTCGGCGTATTCTGCTCACAGTTCGCTATGGGGTGATACCAAATGTGATGCGAGAGGTCGTGCAATAGAAAACTTTCTTCTCGCATCCGGAGCCTGCCTGCTCAATAAGGCAGAGCCAACCTACTTCAGTACCACACACAATACATATTCATGCATAGATTTAGCCATTGGATCACCGTCACTCCTACCTTACTTAGATTGGAAAGTTATTAATAATCCATATGGAAGTGACCATTTTCCAACTTTTTTAGCAACAAAACAATGGGATGAGCGGCCGTCTTATCCCAAAAAGTGGAACTTTCATGTTGCAAACTGGGTGAAATTCAGAGAGCTATGTACACTACGCCTCGAAGAGGTAGACCATTTGGAAGTAGAAGAGATGGCCAACTATATTTCGGAATATGTTCTTACTTGTGCAAAAAAGTGCATACCGCAGTCCAGGAATGATAAGGTTAACGCAAAGCCATGGTGGAATCGGGAGTGTGAAATTGCTAAAAAACGGCAAAACAAAGCATGGAGGGTTTTTTCTCGCTACCCAACAGCAGAAAACTTGATAACCTTTAAACGTTGCAAAGCGAATGGCAGGCGTGTTCGCCGTATAGCCAAACGGGAAAGCTGGACACGCTATATATCCTCAATAAACTCCTACACAGACGCCAGCAAGGTTTATAATAGGGTGCATAAACTCAAAGGACAAGGCCCAAATCCCTTCCCTTTGGTGAATGACTGCGGTGATACAATAGAAGAACAGGCAAACGCTCTTGGCGTACACTTCGAGAAAATGTCAAGCTCAGAAAACTATACCACTAAGTTCTTACGCCACAAAAGCATAGCTGAAAGTGTACCTCTGTGCCGGAACAAGCCTCGATCAGACGGATACAATAAACCACTAACAGTATATGAACTGAAGCTCGCCCTTGGTTCCTGTGGGAGTTCTGCTCCTGGTTCTGATACAATTACTTATGAAATGATCGGAAATCTCCCTGATGAAACCCTAAACTGCCTTTTAGCTCTTTACAACAAGATTTTCAGTACCGGCAAAATACCCTCTGCTAGGAAAGAGGCAATAGTACTACCAATCCTTAAACAGGGCAAAGATCCCTCTTCGGTAAATAGTTACAGGCCTATTGCCCTCACAAGCTGCCTACTCAAAGTGTTTGAAAAAAATGATTAACCGCCGCTTGGTCTATTACTTGGAGTACAATGGCATATTGGACCCGTGCCAGTCTGGTTTCCGTACAGCTAGATCCACAACCGACAATCTTGTCCTCCTCGAGTCGTATATACGTGACGCGTTTGTACACAATCAATACTGTCTGTCTGTTTTTTTCGATCCTGAGAAGGCATATGATACTGCCTGGCGATATGGAATCTTGCAAGATCTACTGTCTTTCGGAATATGTGGCAGGTTGTTTACCATATTAAAAGATTACCTGTCTGAAAGGAAGTTCCGTGTAAGAATAGGTACTGTGTTATCGCGCACATTTCTTCAAGAAAATGGAGTGCCGCAGGGAGGAGTATTAAGCTGCACACTGTTTATAGTCAAAATGAACTCTCTTCGCTCTGTTATTCCACCTGCGATATCGTACTCTCTATACGTGGACGACATTCAAATCAGTTTCAAATCGTGTAACTTGACTGTATGTGAACGCCAGATACAGTTAGGTGTTAACCGACTTGCAAAATGGGCTGACGAGAATGGTTTTAAGTTTAACACTGACAAGACTACTAGTGTGCTGTTCTCGAGACGACGAGGTGTGCATCCTGACCCCTGCATACTAATGAATGGACAAAACATAGTCATCGCGAAAGAACAAAAATTCCTCGGTGTAATTTTCGATTCCAAACTCACCTTCATCCAGCACATAAAACAGCTGAAGTTAAAATGTCTCAAGACCATGAACCTTTTAAAGATTTTATCGCATCAGTCGTGGGGGACAGACAGGCACTGCCTCATATCTCTGTTTCGAAGCCTGGTTCTGTCACGCATAGACTATGGATGCATAGTATATCAGTCAGCTTCAAGAACAGCACTGAAAATGTTGGACCCTGTATACCACCTAGGTATCCGGTTGGCACTTGGTGCCTTTCGTACCAGCCCTATTCAAAGCCTTTATGCAGAGTCAGATCAGTGGCCACTAGACTATCAGCGCACGTATCTAGGAGTCAACTATGCAGTTAAGATCATGTCTTTGAAGCAGCACCCATGTAAAACACTTATGAACGATGTGTCTACTACCCAGTTATACCTAAACCGTCCTTCTATCGCCCCACCGTTTCCATTGGCAATACGACCTGCATTAAAACAACTTGCAATTTTTTTCAATGACTTGGAGGAAAGTGACCTTGTCGAACACATCCCTCCCTGGCAGCAAAGTCCAGTCACTTGTGACTGGTCTTTCAAAGACATCATGAAGGAAAACTGTCCAAGTGCACTCATTGAGCAACATTTCTTAGCCCTTGAACACAAATATCGTTCAACCGCGTTCTTCTCTGATGGCTCAAAATCTCAAACATCTGTATCTTGTGCAGCCTATGGACAAAAGCTCTCGGACACCAGAACCATGCATACACATACCAGCATTTTCACAGCGGAAGCCTATGGTATCCTGCTCATTATACAACATATTAAACAACACAAGATACAAAAGTCTATAGTGTACACAGATTCATTAAGTGTTGTCAGGGCCCTGTCTTGTGGCAAGTACAGCAAGAACCCTACTTTCAATAAGCTCCTTAACGAAATCTATGCAGCCTACAACCTAAAACTTTCTATTGTTATTTGCTGGGTTCCAGGTCATTCTGGAATTGCGGGCAATGAAATAGTGGACAAGAATGCACGAGAAGCCGCTGGTCGGCAAACCATAGATATAACCTCTGTTCCGGGTGTAGATCTAAAACCTGGTGTACGTAGAGGTCTACGCTACCACTGGCAAGCTGAATGGGACAGAGAAGTCGACAACAAACTCCACCTAGTAAAACCCCAGCTGAGAAAAGTTATCCCCCAAAAACTCAACAGGTTCGCTGAAGTCACTCTAACACGGCTCAGAATAGGCCACACTTATGCCACACATAAACACCTTTTGACAGGCACTGATCCACCTACATGTATACACTGTGGAGAGAATCTAACCGTTGTGCATGTTCTCATACAATGTCCTGTTCTTCACCAAGCATGACTGACCCATTTCAGGGAGCTCTATCGACATCATGTCCCACTTCATCCAGCGTTGTTTTTATCACTTGATGTATTGGTTGACCTTAAGAGACTTCTCCATTATCTTGCGAAAGTGCAATTTTTAACAATAATATCATTCCATCCTAGGCACCAGCTGCGCCTCAAGTGTGAGGTACTGCCTGGTGCATAAAAAGTATGTCTTTGCCTTCGCAGTTCTTGCTCAGGCAAGGACTTCAGCTGCGAGGGTCTTGGGCCTTGCAGACTAATTTATTAGCACAGATTTCAGCCAACAAAATGAAGGTTTTAGCAAAGTGACATTCCTTTTTAAACAAAGTGACATTCTTTTAAATATACTGCATTTTAAATGGTTCGTAGATATTTGTTTTAATATTTAATCATGTTTTAATCATTTGTTTTAATTTTTAAACTAATAACCGAATTGAAAGAACACTTGTACTGGCGCTCTTTGGCCTTAGATGCCCTTGCGCCAATAAAACTTAACGTAATAATAAGTTCGGCGTATTCAATCCAGAGCACCAAAAAACCTGAGAAGCAATACCTGGACAGAAGGCACAACTGCAGCACTCTTCGATAACAGTGCCGGATTCTCAATTTGCCTACACAAAGAAAGAGCAGAACACTGCAGCCAACCTAATAGTACGTTCATTTCAGAACCATGGTGTTTTAAAAGACCATGCTGCAGAAGCCCCACATAGAGCTGTCACTCGTCTTCAGTGTTAGTTCTATAAGCGGGTTGGACAGGCACTCTGCGGTCGCACGGTGCAGGTGTTCAAGGTGGTAAGAACGACATTGCACATCTGTTCAAATATTACAAATCGTATGTGGCCTGTCAAACAGCATGTTCTACAGAGTATAGAGCCTGCTGCATTTCCATTCATCTCTAGCATCAACCCCAGATTTGGCCCAGCGGTCCGTCGATGCCAAACACCCTTCTAGCACTTATTTGAAAGGGTGTTATGGCATTAGAGCACCCTTTTTTAACGGATGCACTCATTACATCATTTGAAATTTTAGCTGAGCTCTGCTGAGCTATGCACACTTTCTCAGATTCCTGTTTCGAACACCTATTAGGGAGTAAAGGGTGCTGGTCTGGCGACAAGCTCATTTACACCCTTAAGGGTAGTAATTGGTTTAGTGTGTGTAGCTCGTCTGGATGCATGTCGAAGGTGAAAGTTTGTGCAATTTAGCGTCGCGCGCACTTAGACCGCTAATATAAAGTATGGCTGAGGTATTTTATTTTGCAAGAACTGCCAGAGTTGCGTTCCTAGCGAGGCGACATCAAGTGACCAATGTATACTGGCGCAGTGAAAATTTTTGCACCCAAAAAATTGTAAATGAGCTTGTTGTATGAACGACACATTAAGGGTGTAATTCAGCACTTTCCAAAAAGGGTGCTTTGACATGCACCCTAAGAACAAGGTGTACATGTAAAAAACTGTAGGGTGTTACAGAAACACCCGTGAAAGGGTGCCTTCAACGTCCTTCACTTTTTAACACCAATTGAGCAGGGTGCCCGAAGGGTGCACAAGGGCGTTGAGGGCCCTTGGCAGTGGTGCCACTATTTGTTTAGAGTGCACTAATAGATGTCAGTATGCACGAATAACACAATACTTGAAGGAACTGGTCCTGATTGCCTATGATGTGCTAACTGTCGAGCTCCATTCGATGAGTGAGCAAAGAAATATATAGCGCCTGAAATCGTGAATGAACTCCTGCTCATACATTATGTTTTGCAGTATATACATGCATATAGCACCCTACAGAAAACAAAGCTTTGTTGCCATTGCATATTGCATTCATTCATTAGGAAAGTGGAACCCATGCAGCAGTCCGTGCCGTTCCTGTATACTTTTTCCTGCCACACATTTTGGTCATAAGACGTTTAACATGCACACATATATGTATGCATACATATACGTAAACTTGAGACGCGACACTTAAAATGTTTAAATATATTTTTTTTAGTTTCACGTTATTGAGAATTCTTTGAAACATACAATTACAGTGTTTTCAGTTTAGTACTCCTGTAAGTGCAGTATTGGTGACTAGAAAGAAATACACGCAAGTATATACTGATAATTTTTTTAAACTTCTACAGTCCCAGTTGTGTCTGTTCAGTATGCTTTTTTATGTACACCATCACTGATTTGAAATGAAATACACGCAAATATATACATATATTTTTTTTCAAATATACGCCATGAGGGTGGTTTTAGAATATACGCCTTCATATAGATAGGTTACGAAAAATGATGTCCATGCTATTATATACTGATGATTCTTTGAAATGTATACAATAACAGCGTTTTTTGTTTTGTATTTCCCGAAGTGTGAGAATCAGTCACGAGAAGTGATGTATATGCAAACAAATGCAGGTTTTTCACATACAACCTAAGCGACTACCTGATGAAATTAATAAAAAAATGGGAAGCATAATGAGCTAAAAATCAACACAAAACTTAGCCTGGACCCACAAAATTAAAAGAAAGAGGTAATGCATGATTATAGCCAATGAAACAGCTGGGTCATTTTCCGCCAAATGTCCCAACTATATTGGTGACCATCTGAACTATATTTGCAAATATCTTCCTCATTTGCTGCATCTAAAACAGTAAACTGCAATAGAATATTTTTGACACAAAAATTTTCGGCCACGTATAGCTGCTTTGTGAACTTTCTGGAATGTCGTCTGGGTGTAGTTTGTGAAAAAAGTGCAGCATTGCAATAAAGAAATGCAAATTGTTGCTTAATTATTGGAGGCATAAGTGGCAGAAAAGTTACACTAATATTACTCAGCTTCAAATACCTTCACCTAAGCACAATTCCTCAACATGTAAACGAAATTTCGTACAGCAGGAGTGGTACTTTTAAAATAAATTTTCCACAAACACCCAGACGATATTCTAAGAAATTGAAAAGGCAGGCATATGACCGAAAAGTGTTCTCTTTGAAATATTATAACCGTTTATCATTTTCAATGCAGTAAATCAGCACATTTTACTTTCAAATACATTTCAGGTGGTAACCAAAAAATGGGACATTTGGCATGAAATAAACCAGCTAAAAGTCAGCAAAATACTTTACGCAATCAACATTATTTCATAATTAAAAGAAGTTGTTCAGGAAATATGACACTGCAATTTCAGCACCGTAGTGCGTTGTTGACAAACTTTGTTGACAAACTTAGTAGCAACAACTCTAGGTGAGGTCTTATTCTTGCCGAAAAAAAGCCGCTCTAGCACGGTGGTTGTATTGAAGGCCTTACGGCCGTAGACAATGATGAAAATAGAAAATGCACTCATCAGTGCGGTCGTTTATTCTTTCGCATTGCTGACGGGAATGACTTTTTGGTCATCCACGTGGAGGTGGAGGACCTGAGCTTGTGCTGGGATGGGGCCTGAGTATAACACACAGGGCGTCAGTGGCACTGTTTAATCCTGTGCTGAGAGCAAATATCATCTCTCTTGAAAGAATGTTCGTCCTGTTCTGGCAGCATCATATAAGAAGAATGTGTGGTGCCTATTCTATAAAATGGCGTGTATTTGACATTATGCTGAACTTGAGCCATACAAGCTTTTCTTACCAATTATTTCATATGATCCAGATAAGGTAGTTTTCCTGCCTATAGCTACTTCTTGAATTGAGGTGAAGTGTAAGACTACAGCTTAAGATTTGAATTAACAAAAACCTGAACAGACCTTATAATCCAATTCCTAATGGCGTGAAGCCCGTGTGAAAAACATTTTTTAATTACAACGTTCAAAGCATGTATATTATTCAAAAGTGCAAGAAACTTACATATTCATGTAAAAACAATGATACTATGGCAGCTTTTTTTTACATGAGATGAAATAATCTTGAATGTGACCAGAGCGAGAGGTCTGCAAAAAAACTGAAACATTTATTGATTTGATCACGCCTGGAACGATTCAAAGAATTGTGACAACTCAGTAATCAGTACAATTCTGACTGCCTTCCTAAAGGCATCGAAAATGAACAATTTCTTCGTTCTTCTTACCCCAAGGAAGCTTCGTGGCAAACTATTTTACATTTCACGCTGTGCTTCATACTTGCCTTCTTTTAAACCCGCAGCTGCAAACGTGATTTCATGCACCTAATCTGACAGCAATTCTCAGCCACATTTCAATAACTCTGATGCATTCTATTTAATAAAAGATGTGATAGATCGTCCACTTTTCAAAGAGTTCTTGCAAATGTACGTCTGGTTCTAAGTATGTGACCTTCCGGTTATAGTCTCGTTGCAGCCATAATTTTTTGAAAGACGTCATCATGACCCACCACATGTTCGCGTGCCAGAAAAAGAAGCATATCGATTCCGAGCTTGGTTTTTTTTTGCATCAATAGCAGTCATCTTCATAAAGTCTGAAACGAACTGTAGAAAAAAGGAGTGAAATAGTACTTGAGCAGTTTTTCAGAAAGCACATAAATTGAACTGCACTTTCACTCCACAACGACACAATGCAGTAGTGTGACACGCCCCACAGGTGTGGTCACATTTTCATTTTTTCGACCTCACCTTTTTGATGACATAGGTAACAGCACTAACAATCATCAGACACCAAAGTGTCGACTAAACGTAACTACGGAAGACTGGTACAATGATTGTTTTTGGAACATACACCCCAATTAAAATCACTGAACTGACAACGGTGCTGGGGGAAACGTTTCTTAAAAAGCACTTTGTTGATGTGACCGTCGCTGGCTTGACAATTACAAGGAAGCCAGTAAATTTGCTTTGCACTGTGGAATACATGTAATTTTTCGTTGAGGCACGACATGGTGCAAATGACGCTTTGGTGTGAATGCAATGATGAGTTCTTGAATTTCTCAACTTTTTTGTAAGCCTAGTATTACTTACAAACTAGATATGCATACTAGATATCTAATCTAAAGTTCTTTCTTTGACAAGTTGATATACTTCGCATATGGACTTGCCCTGCCTATTATTTCACTGTTTATATGTGACGCATATACAGCCAAACATTACGTGAGTGAAAATGGAAAGATGGCATATTTAAAAGTTTTGAAGCATGAGTGTATAAATAGTGCTATAAGATTAGCGAGCCGAAAAAGTGTTACAAGTTGTTCTTGTTCGGTATAAAACGTACTTACTTATTATAGAAACATAATTCGCAAGGAGGAGACAAACGACATTTTCAGAAGAATTGTCTTAACGCCATTTGTAACACAAGTTCGCGAAATTTAGATGACTTCCACTGACGAAGCCTTTTATAATCAATGTAAACACACCAATAATACCAGGAGGTGGTTAGGAGTCGAAGTATTGCTTGCCTCCCTCATTAGACAGAGCTATGGGTTATAGGAGTAATAAAGGAATGCAGCATGCGGCATATCTGAGCAGCAAGGACGGGTACAAGTATGTAAAGAGCAAAAGAATGTCAGTCATTTTGCTAGAAAAAAATGCAGAGAATTTCCTCCCTCCCACACTCCCTCTCCAGTAAAAATATTGAGAAAGCCCAGCTTACTTGTTCATAGTCGGTCAGATATGGATAGTTGTGTATAACACTGGCAATACTCATGTCTGCGATTTCATAGAGTCTTCGTTTCGCAGTGAATCAAGTTCATTCTCTGATCAATTAACTTATCAGCTGGCGCTGCACTAAGTTAGTTTTCATCTGGCGCTGCACTGAGAGCCTGAGGTCAAAGCCATTCCTCGTTCTTTTTGAGGCTCTTCTCATCTTCTCTAGCGAAGCCAGAGATGTCACTGTTCTGTAGGAAGTGAAAGAAATGGTGTGGTAAGAAACACACGTTCATTCTCTTGAAAATGATGATTGGGGATATCCCCCCGAAAATTTGCGTTATCATTATACTTTAACTCGAATAGTTGTTCATGCCCACAAAATTAGATTGTGATATTGGCTGCTAAATAATTTATTTCATTGATTCATACTGCCGACTTCCATGCGAAGTTGTAGACAGGAGTGGGTACATATATATGCAATTGGTATTACATTTTGCAATGTAATACAACAGCAATGATCTATAACAAAAGCAATGCGTCGAAGGAAAAAAAATCTAGCAGAGTTCCAACTTAGAAACATTGAAAACATAAGTCAATGTAACATGTTTTGCTCCTTTGGACAGAATGAGCGAAGTTTTTTTAAAAAATGAGTTTGAGGAAGTCGTTAGAGATGTAACATAGAACCCAGTACCTTTTTGTATACTCTTTTTTGTGTTTACTCTAAAAGTAAACAGTTCAACTGAAATTGGTGTGTCCATCTCTCTTCTTTCCTTACCTTACTGATGGTAGCACTCGTGCTAGGCTTTTATAAATTTCGTCGTCACTTCTACCTGCCTGACATCCACAGCATCTGTGTCCTTCCCATACAACCCACTCCCGTACTCTAACTTACCACCGGATGCCTGTACTTTGCATTGCGCGGCCCGCCAGGCTTTCGTTCTTCTACATAATAACGAGAAATGTACCGGTGATTCAAAAGTGTGTCCCGAATTCTCCAAAATCACGGCAGTGTTACTCTGGTGCTTCATATCGGGACTACATTGTCTCAATCTTCAAACCCGCTTACCCGCCCACCCACACTAGTACAAATTATGGTCTATACCTAGTTAAAGTACCCATCACCAGAGCACACAAAAGTAGGCTGGTATATAGGTAGACACGTTCCAAGTAGCTGCTGTTCCACAAGTAATCCGTCATGTTAAAAAGCTAGATGATTTCATCTTCTTAATTAATACTCAAAATGATGTCCTTTTTTGCAAATGGTCCGCAGCTATAGAGGTAAGTGTGAAGGCATAAAACAAATATCACGCTTTCCCAATTTTTGTACTCTGAGGCACTTTTTTACAACACCTGTGATACCCTTCCTGTTTTTCAGACCCACTGTGCTATTTTTTTTATCTCTAGGGCAGCATTATAATAATATGGCTGCTATTTTCTGTCTAATTTTATTTCGGGATGGTACTGAATTTGCTCTTGAGTTTTCATTATCCAATTTCGTCTCATTATTAAAAAAATAAAGTAATTTTGTTCGACCATCTACAGGATATACATACAATTGCAAATATTATAACGATTACGACAGCCCGACAGTGTGTTAGTTATTTCATTGTCACTCACCGTCTTGCGCTTCTTGTGCCGCATGAGTTCCGATGTACAGTTGTCATCTGTATTGCGAGAAGGAGCAAACTTCGTACGGTTCTCCGCAACGCAATCGTCGTTAAGTAGACTTCGCTGGTGGTTTTCGAATTTAATATGAAACGAGCACCTCCATGAGTCCCGGAAGCATGAGTATCTTTGTTTATCCACATGAAAGATATGACACATGTAAGAGTAGTAATAATACCTACGAGGTTTTTGAGGCATATATGGTTTCGGAGAACGTCAGAATGGGTATCTGTTGGTTCATTTCGACTCACTAGGATTTTTTACTAGGGGAATATATCTAAACTGACAGGTGCGCATTCCCCCGATCAAAAGCCAAATGCTGTGGTAGGGAATCGAACTCACATTCGCTAGCTTAGCAGCACAAAATATTATGTGACTTGTAGGAAACAGGGCAAAAATCAGGGCTGAAATAAGCAAACATTTCCTCTGTATTATTTAAACGCCATGGCAGGATTCGAAGCTATGATTATAAATGTGCCGTCTTTGAGACCGCCCCCTGTCTTTTGACCACATTTTTTTATTTCTGTACCCAGACCGCATACATTTCAACTGTTTTCAGCACGATCCTTAAGTAAGAAATCTATAGCTTAGAAACTGATTACTGTTCCTACATGATTCAATTTTTTCTTACCATGCCACTCCCTATAGCATCTTGCAACTGTGGGTACTCCTCCTGAAGTTGAATCATTAACTTGTTATAAAAGTGTCACGTTGCGACCCTGCAAGAACAAAACACGCAGGCTTCGTCTGGAGGGCCAGCTGAACCACACCGTGCTCCTTACTCAAGATTGCTACAATTCAGAATACGCAATGGACTTCCCAAATCTGCCCCTTCAGAAGTTGTCTAAAACAGTGGAGATTATTATTGTTTCTAATTACATTAAAAGAATACGCAGACATCTGTAGCATATTACTCACTGAATGTTTTAGGTTACATTAATGCAGAGAAGCCTGCGTGTCAAGACCTTATATATATATATATATATATATATATATCAGATTCTTTGAACGTCATTCACGCTGGACCCGACGTATTAGAGGCAAGAAAGGGACGACGAAACTTTCGTGGAAGCGTCTTTACTAAACGTTTTCAGCTGGTGGATCAGCCTTCGTCAGAGTAATGTGACAACAGTTCATACATGGCTTTAAAAGCTCCTTTCAATAACAGGTCAGCGCCATCTGGTCTGGTTAGCATTAAAATTCGCATCATAAAATGTCAAGTGCTCCGGAAAAAAAGAAAAAAAGACAAAAAATACGAAAACCAACAGGGTACAACATACTAAAGACATAGTTAAAGATTCCCTTACATGTACTGTGACGTGATACCATGCTTATACGTAGTTAAGAGATGTAGATGTGTATTGACATTGCTTGGCAGCATAAGAACAATCTTAGTGATATGTGAACGTATAATGGAAGCCACTGTGAAATGATTGAAGATAATTAAAAAATAAAAATAAAAAGGGCGGACATAGAAGGCGTGATTTAGGTGGTACAATTTGAAACCAGTGCATCATCGCTCTTAATATAGTGAAAGACAGGTCAGTTTTCCTTTGTTTTTGTTGATTCCAGCTGAAACAGTGTTAAATTTATGAATGAGATATGATTCGCGCAGTTCACGATCATGGCTGGTGCGGAATCCCGATTCTAGTATCGTGACTTTGAGGTTACTAAATGAGTGGCCGGGCATGTTCACATGCTTTGATAATGGAAGGTTTGGTTGGGTTTTAGCATGCGATCTGTTATTGTTGAAACGTATTCTGAATGGGGTTTCAGTGTGGCCTATGTATTGCATATGGCAGGTGCCACACTCAAGTAAATACACTACATTGGATGAATCACAATTAAAGCTTCCCCTAATTGTGAAAATGAATTGGTTAGATGTACTGGTGGCTGTTAATGACGGTTCTATATGAGGACAAACTTTACAACGGGGTTTGTTGCAGCGGCTACAACCAGTACGGTTAATAGTGGCAATTTTAGATGACGTCAGGATGTCACCTTTGTTTTTGAGCGCCTATACACTACTCGAGGGGGCTCAGGAAAGACCGCTTTTAGTCTGTCGCTTTGGGTGAGGTAGTTGTAATGGTTACGCAGTATACCTTGAACTTTGGGGATGGACGCTAAGTGTGTTAGTACTAAATTGGCTGACTGAAGCCCGTTGCTTTTTATGCTACCTTCTAAACAGTCCATTCGATCACGTCCTCTGGCTCGGTGTATCACGTCGTCAATATTTTTTTCGGGATATTTTCGCTTAAGAAGCTTCTTTTTTAGATCATGGCAGCAAGAATTGAAATCTTGATCTTCAGAGCATATGCGCCTAAAGCACTGTGCCTGGCTATATGGAATTCCAGTCCTCCAATGGCGCACGTGGCTACTTTCAAGATGAACAAACTGGTGATTATCGGTTGGCTTTTTAAAAAGCTTCGTTATTAGGCGTCCATGGGAAATGGTAATTCTGACGTCGAGAAAGGCTACTGACAAGGGTGAGTAAGTATGGGAGAATGTTATAGCGGGATGTACCTGGTTGAATTTCGCTATATAGTTCAGAAGTTCTGTTTCACCATGTGTCCAAATAAAAATTATGTCATCGACGTAGCGTTTGAAATGCTCAGGCTTTAGTGGCACACTCTTAAGAAACGAGTCTTCGAGCACTCCCATGAAGATGTTTGCGTATGTAGGGCCTATCTTTGTACCCATCGATGTTCCACTGATCTGTACATAATGAGAGCCATTGAATTCGAAGTTGTTCAACTCGAGAATGAGCTTCAGCAGTGTTTCGAGAGTTGACGTGTCAATTAGCTTGTCAGATTTCGAGTGGTCATATGAATCTAAAACAGCCTGTATGCCGTCCTTGTGGGGTATGTTAGTGTAGAGGGAGGTGACGTCCATCGTCACCAGAAGCCAATCATCAGGCACTGTTAGGTGTGATATACCATTAAGAAAATCGTTGGTATCCTTAACAAAGGAAGCGAATGTGGGCGGAAGAAATTTGATCAAACTCTCAGTGTAACGAGATATGTTTTCTGTTACTGTTCGAATGCCCGAAACATTGGGACGGCCTGGATTTCCTGACTTGTGTATTCTTGGGAGCAGGTAAAATCTTCCGGCAACAGGGCTAAGCGGAATGAGGCTGCGTGCTGTTTTATCGTCAACCCTTTTCTTTTTTACTAATGCCTTAATGGTGTCTTTTATGATGACAACAAAATCAGTGGTAGGATCAGCGGGAAGTTGTTTGTAAAAAGCAGTGTCAGATAACTGTCGTACGGCTTCTTTTATGTAACTTTCTTTGCCAATTATCACAATCGAGCCGCCCTTGTCTGCTGGTTTTATGATAATATCAACACGTGCATTTAAACTTTTAAGAGCGTCAAATTTACTGGCAGAAAGGTTTTTTTGGAACGGTCTACGCGTTTTGTAAGCGTTGAGCACGTCACGCGAGACAGCTTTGAAGTAAAGGTTTAGGCATTTATTCCTTTGCAAGGCGGGCGTTCATTGTGTCGTGGACGGTACAGCCGGGCGAGCTCCCTTGTTGCTAGCATGGTCGTGAAAATACTCTTTTAGCCTGAGATTACGAGCGAAATTATCTATATCCTTCATCAACTGAAATTCATCAAACCCGCCAGAAGTTGGACAGAAATTCAGGCCTTTTGAAAGAACCCTTTCCTCTGCAGGGAGGATTATAACATCAGAAAGGTTGACTATAATGGCGTCTTGTTGGCTTATCTCCGGCAATGTTTCAGGTGTTCTGATTAAAGCAATTGGCGTACTCCTGATTTTTTTCATGTAGGGTGCTGCTGGAACATCGTCCCGCAATGGTTTCCGAGCTTTTATTTCGCCTAAGGTGTTTAGCTTTCTTTCCAGATGTACACTCAGCAAATGTGCTTCGTGAGGAACGAGCTGCCTAGATAGGGTAGTTTCTTCTCTCAGAAGCTTACCAATTGACGTTTCATAGTGATCTATGATGATGCGAACAAGCTCAAGTGAAGCATTGGTCAGCACATCCCGCCACCTAAGCTTATTTGCATTTGACAGTTCAGAGGTAGCAGGGTTCACATAAAGCCTAAGACCTTTGGGAATTTTAGAAGCATTTACATATTCCCTGAGGCACGCAACATGCAGTTCCGCGCGAATGCGTTTTTCAGTCACCTTCCGGCACTTGAGAAAACACGCAGAAGCAGTACCTAAATTTTGATTACCAGAGAAGTCCTGTAGTCACTGGCTACTTGTGGCTGGATTGTTCGGAGACTTGGAGTTCCGAACGTAGGTTGACACTCTGTCCTTTGATCTTGAATTCTGTTTCGGGGAGATTGGGGGCTGTTCTGTCGAGTGGTCACACCAGGACGACGGGGCGTCAAGAATTCTCCTGGGCAAAAGCTGGCGGATGTGGCTTGCTATGAGGCTTGAACCCTCGAAGCTGGGATGTAGTCTATCGGCAGCGAGGACTCGATAGGCAGGTATCCATTCAAAACCATGATCAATGAAGTAGACTGCACTGGATCAATTACAGAAGTTGCGCAGCAAGCCGTTGAGCTTGCAGGCTTCCGAGTTACATCGTCGGACGAAACCTTGATTTCTGCCGCCATGTCTCCGATTTGGGCTTCTTGGTAATATCAGGCTGACATAAATCCGAGATATCTTGGGTCGCTCTATCCGAATGTGGTCAATTAATGAGCGGTATTTGTGGAAAGCTGTTTCACCACTCGCGGAAGATAAGTCGTTGGTACCGACATGCAGTACGAGGGACCTTGTGGTGTCAGGTACGAATTCTAGCAGAAAGTGCACATCTCCGATTCGGGCACCAGGTTGAGTTATGAAAGCAGGCGTACCTTGTTGATGTGGATTAAAGTACTGATGCACGTACTTCATTTGCGAGTCACCGATGATGGTTGTGTTGGTGGGAGTCTTTGGGTACTTCCAGAAAGTCGCCTTTGCAAGGTCCATTGCGGTATATATACCAGATTCTTTGAACGTCCTTCACGCTGAACCCGACGTATTGGAGGCAAGAAAAAGACGACGAAACTTTCGTGGAAGCGTATTTACTAAACGTTTTCAGCTGGTGGACCAGCCCTCGTCAGAGTAATGTGACAACAGTTCATACATGGCTTTAAAAGCTCCTTTCAATAACAGGTCAGCACCATCTGCTCTGGTTAGCATTACAATGCGCATCATAAAATGACAAGTGCTCCGGAAAAAAGAAAAAAAGACAAAAAATACGAAAACCAACAGGATACATACATACTAAAGACATAGTTAAAGATTCCCTTACATGTATTGTGACGTGATACCATGCTTATACGTAGTTAAGAGATGTAGATGTGTAATGACATTGCTTGGCAGCATAAGAACAATCTTAGTGATATGTGAACGTATAATGGAAGCCACTGTGAAATGATTGAAGATAAATAAAAAATAAAAATAAAAAGGGCAGACATAGAAGGCGTGATTTAGGTGGTACAATTTAAAACCAGTGCATCATCGCTCTTAATCTAGTGAAAGACAGGTCAGTTTTCCTTTGTTTTTCTTGATTCCAGCTGAAACAGTGTTAAATTTATGAATGAGATATGATTCGCGCAGTTCACGATCATGGCTGGTGCGGAATCCCGATTCTAGTATCGTGACTTTGAGGTTACTAAATGAGTGGCCGGGCATGTTCACATGCTTTGATAATGGAAGGTTTGGTTGGGTTTTAGCATGCGATCTGTGATTGTTGAAACGTATTCTGAATGGGGTTTCAGTGTGACCTATGTATTGCATACGGCAGGTGCCACACTCAACTAAATACACTACATTGGATGAATCGCAATTAAAGCTTCCCCTAATTGTGAAAATGAATTGGTTAGATGTGCTGGTGACTGTTAATGACGGTTCTATATGAGGACAAACTTTACAACGGGGTTTGTTGCAGCGGCTACAACCAGTACAGTTAGTAGTAGCAATTTTAGATGACGTCAGGATGTCACCTATGTTTTTTGAGTGCCTATACACTACTCGAGGGGGCTCAGGAAAGACCGCTTTTAGTCTGTCGCTTTGGGTGAGGATGTTGTAATGGTTACGCAGTATACCTTGAACTTTGGGGATGGATGCTGAGTGTGTTATTACTAAATTGGCTGACTGAAGCCCGTTGCTTTTTATGCTAGCTTCTAAACAGTCCATTCGATCGCGTCCTCTGGCTCGGTGTATCGCGTCGTCAATAATTTTTTCTGGATATTTTCGCTTAAGAAGCTTCTTTTTTAGATCATGGCAGCAATAATTGAAATCTTGATCTTTAGAGCATATGCGCCTAAAGCGCTGTGCCAGGCTATATGGAATTCCACTCTTCGAATGGCGCACGTGGCTACTTTCAAATTAAACAAACTGGTGATTATCGGTTGGCTTTTTAAAAAGCTTCGTAATTAGGCGTCCAAGGAAAATGGTAATCCTGACGTCGAGAAAGGCTGCAGACAAGGGTGAGTAAGTATGGGAGAATTTTATAGCGGGATGTACCTGGTTGAATTTCGCTATAAAGTTCAGAAGTTCTGTTTCATCATGTGTCGAAATAAAAAATATGTCATCGATGTAGCGTTTGAAATGCTCAGGCTTTAGTGGCGCACTCTTAAGAAACAAGTCTTCGAGCACTCCCATGAAGATGTTTTCGTATGTAGGGCCTATCTTTGTACCTATCGATGTTCCACTGGTCTGTACGTAATGCCCCGCCGCGGTGGTCTAGTGGCTAAGGTAGTCGGCTGCTGACCCGCAGGGCGCGGGTTCGAATCCCGGCTGCGGCGGCTGCATTTCCGATGGAGGCGGAAATGTTGTAGGCCTGTGTGCTCAGAATTGGGTGCGCGTTAAAGAACCCCAGGTGGTCTAAATTTCCGGAGCCCTCCACTACGGCGTCTCTCATAATCAAATAGTGGTTTTGAGACGTTAAACCCCACATATCATATCTGTACGTAATGAGAGCCATTGAATTCGAAGTTGTTCAACTCGAGAATAAGCTTCAGCAGTGTTTCGAGAGTTGACGTGTCAATTAGCTTGTCAGATTTCGAGTGGTCATATGAATCTAAAACAGCCTGTATACCGTCCTTGTGGGGTATGTTAGTGTAGAGGGAGGTGACGTCCATCGTCATCAGAAGCGAACCATCAGGCACTGTTAGGTGTGGTATACCATTAAGAAAATCGTTGGTATCCTTAACAAAGGAAGCGAATGTGGGCGGAAGAAATTTTATCAAACTCTCAGTGTAACGAGATATGTTTTCTGTTACTGTTCGAATGCCCGAAACAATGGGACTGCCTGGATTTCCTGAATTGTGTATCTTTGGGAGCAGGTAAAATCTTCCGGCAACAGGGCTAAGCGGAATGAGGCTGCGTGCTGTTTTATCGTCAACCCTTTTCTTTTTTGCTAATGCCCTAATGGTGTCTTTTATGATGACAAGAAAGTCAGTGGTAGGATCAGCGGGAAGTTGTTTGTAAAAAGCAGTGTCAGATAACTGTCGTACGGCTTCTTTTATGTAACTTTCTTTGTCCATTATCACAATCGAGCCGCCCTTGTCTGCTGGTTTTATGATAATATCATCACGTGCATTTAAACTTTTAAGAGCGTCAAATTCACTGGCAGAAAGGTTTTTTTGGAACGGTCTACGCGTTTTGTAAGCGTTGAGCACGTCACGCGAGACAGCTTTGATGTAAAGGTCTAGGCATTTATCCCTTGTCCTATATCCCTTATCCTATATGTCAGTGGGCCATCCCACACTATGGTGTCAAGGAGAGACCCGAAACTTGGGAATACAAATGTATTTCCGTCGTCATCATAATTTGAAGAACTGAAATGTAAAATCAGACATTTCAGAGTACCAGTCTGTCTGTCATCGTTGAAAATAATTGTCTCTGAACGGTAATAACCCTAAGCTTCTCTTGTTTAAAAAAACAAAAGATTTTATTTTTTTCCTATTGACGCACTTTCATCTCATATAATCCTATAATAACGAACAAATACTAAAACAAAGCAGTTATATAAAAAGTGTAAGTTGCATGCTATGGTCTGTATATAGCATTGCAAGAAGCAAGATAATTGTACGTTCAGGATGATAATTTATGTTAACTATAGGCGCATTTATTCGCAGACAATGCACTCAAGTATTCACACCACATAATATAAAGCTATCAGAAAGAGAGAAATGGAAGAAAAAGTAAAGGGCTATGAGCTCCGTTATACTGTAAGACAGATTACATGCACGTGATCACAGAAGCTAACCAGCTCAAAGATAAGTGTGAGTTTCGCCAATTGAAAACTCCTATTGAAGGTAGAGTTAAAGGTTATTTTGACGCTCCAACTCAAGCAAAACAATTATTGAATGCATAGTAGGCAATCTCTCGCAACACTGTCTTACACGCATCCAGCACATTGATTGATTTGTGGGGTTTAACGTCCCAAAACCACCATATGAATATGAGAGACGCCGTAGTGGAGGGCTCCGGAAATTTTGACCACCTGGGGTTCTTTAACGTGCACCCAAATCTGAGCACACGGGCCTCGACATTTCCGCCTCCATCGGAAATGCAGCCGCCGCAGCCGGGATATGAACCCGCGACCTGCGGATCAGCAGCCGAGTACCTTAGCCACTAGACCACCGCGGCGGGGCATCCAGCACATCAAGAAGTTGTCGACACTTACCGATGAAAACATTCCAGGCCTGAAACGCTGCCGCTATCCACCGCCAAATCCGCAGAAGCCTCACACTCATTTTTCTCTTGTGAACCCTAATAATATTCAAATCAGTCATACCTAATAGTTTTTGCCATATCAAGGCACGTTGTATAGATATGCTTTGCTTTACACAAATCTAGCACAATTCGGTGCAACGGAAACAAAAACGAACTCTGTATTTCAGTCTAGATCCGTCACAGAGTGACATCATTCAATACAAATTCTAAGACCTAACAATTGTTGCAGTATATTATTTGCGTATTAGCTTAACGGCATATTATTATTCAATGGAGGTTCAAGCACTTCAGTGTGCACATTGAAATGTGATGTACTGCACATGTTATGATAAAAGATGAGCGCAAGTTCCTACACTCTGGAATAAAAGATTATACCTAATTATTTTCGGGTCGGCTCTGACTTGCCACGTACGGCTCTCAAGAAACAGCGCGACTCTGTTGGTTGTAAGAGCCGGCGCGCTGTAGAAGTTCCCTTATTGACGTACACACTTTCTCATTGACGTACACACATGACATGGACTGAGCTGTCTGCCCTGACCATAGATGACGCTGTCACGTATTTTACAGCTTTTATACTTGATGCCGCCTCTAAATGTATTGCCAAAACGAGTGGCATGTCTTCTAAACGGCGAGTCCCATGGTGGAACGACGCATGCAGGAAAGCACGGACCACTCAGAACAAAGCATGGGCGTTGCTTCGCGATTTCCCTACAGCAGAAAACCTGGAAAATTTCAAGCGGGTCAAATCGCAGGCACGGAGAACGCGTCGACAAGCTGGATGAGAGAGCTGGACAAAGTATATATCGAGTATCAACTCGTACACAGATGAGGGAAAAGTGTGGAATAAGGTAAAGAAAATTAAGGGCCAACAAACGTATTCTCTTCCACTAGTAAATAGCCTCGGGGAAAGCTTGGAGGATCAAGCCAACTTTTTTGGCACACATTTCGAACACATATCGAGCTCCTCACACTACTCCGAATCCTGCCAGAATTACAAGGCACGAATAGAAAAACAAAAGTTAGAAAGAAAATCCCCAAGAAATGAGGCATATAATGCACCATTCTGCTTAGCAGAACTGCGAACAGCACTCAACTGCTGTAATACATCTACTCCAGGTTCTGACAACGTAATGTACGCGATGCTGAAGAAACTGCCCTCCGAAACTAAAGAAACCCTCCTCTCTTTTTATAATCGCATATGGTATTCAGGTGTGATCCCCTCCTCTTGGAAGGAGGCTGTCATAATTCCAATTTTGAACCAGGGAAAGGATCCCTCTACTGTATCAAGTTACAGACCTATAGCGTTAACAAGCTGCCTCTGTAAGCTATTTGAAAAAATGAAAAATTGCCGCTTACTCCACTACTTAGAAACAAACAATTTGCTCGACCCATTTCAGTGCGGGTTTCGAGAAAGTAGATCCACCACAGATCACCTTGTTCGTATTGAGGCACAGATCAGAGACGCCTTCGTCCATAAACAATATTTTCTCTCTGTGTTCCTCGATATCGAAAAGGCTTATGATACAACATGGCGTTTTGGAATTCTAAGAGACCTGTCCCACCTTGGTGTGCGCGGAAGAATGTTTCACATAATTGAAAGTTATCTGTCAAACCGAACATTCCGTGTCCGTGTGGGCAGTGTTCTCTCCCGAACATTTGTCCAGGAAACAGGCGTGCCACAAGGTGGTGTACTTAGTTGCACACTTTTTATTATCAAAATGAATTCCTTGCACTTGTCCATCCCCCGCATTATGTTTATTGTACCATTGTCGACGATGTTCAGCTTGGCTTCAAGTCATGCAACTTGGCAATGTGTGAGCGGCAGGTTCAGCTGAGTTTAAACAAGGTCTCCAAATGGGCAGATGAAAACGGATTTCGACTTAACCCAAAAAAGCACCTGTGTCTTGTTCTCTCGAAAGGGAGGCATGCATTCGGAACCTGACATTGAACTGAACGGTCAACGTCTGTCTGTCACTGCGGAGCATAAATTCCTAGGCTTAATCTTGGACAACAAGTTGACCTTCGTACCACACATCAAGTATCTAAAAAGAAAATGTTTAAAAGCCATGAATGTTATAAAAGTGTTGTCACGGGGTAGTGACAGGCAATGTCTCATCAACCTGTATAGAAGCCTCATTCGCACCAGCTTAGATTATGGGGCCGTTGTTTATCAGTCTGCAACCCCGTGCACCGTTTTGGCATCCGCCTTTCTACGGGTGCTTTTCGCACCAGCCCCGTAGAAAGCCTTTATGTTGAGTCAAATGAGTGGTCGCTTCATCTGCAGAGAACTTACATGTCCTTTGTATATTTCCTGAAGGTGAAAGCAGACAAGAAGCACCCCTCATACTCTACTAATAATGATCTGTCGAGCTCCATTCTGTTCTAAAACAGGCCTTCGAAGAGGCAGCCCTTCTCAGTACGCCTGAAGGGTCTAGCTGAAGAAACTGGAGTGTCACTTGAACACAGTTTAATGGCTCCTGTAGCATACCCGCCACCGTGGCAGTGGCAGATTATAGACTGCGATGTGTCGTTCCTAGAAGTTACGAAACATCGCCTATTGCCCATATCCGAACATACTTCCTGGAACTTCAACACAAATGCACACGTCCTGAGTTTTTTACAGATGCCTCTAAGTCCACCTCCTCTGTGTCCTACGCTGCTGTTGGCCCTTCCTTTTCGGATGCTGGCCCTCTACATCCAGGCACAAGTATCTTCACAGTGGAAGCTTACGCGATACTTGTGGCAGCTAAACACATCAAACAATATCAAATACAAAAAACAGTAATTTATACAGACTCCCGCAGTGTGGTAACGGCTCTGCGCAGTCTTAAAAAACAAAAAAACCTGCTCTCGTCTCACTTTACTCCATTTTATGCACACTCTACACACTCAACCAACATGTTGTAGTGTGCTGGGTGCCAGGGCACCGTGAGATTCAAGGCAACGTGATGGCGGATCAGCTTGCTGCATCCGTCCACGAAAGCACCGCCACTGCACCCACATCAGTCCTGGCCCTTGATCTTAAGCCGTCTCTCAAACGAAAGCTCAGGGACTACTGGCAGAGCAAGTGGGATACACACATACAAAACAAACTACACGTTATCAAGCCACACCTTGGCCATTGGCTACCAGTATCAAAATCACGTCATACACAGGTAACATTAACGAGGCTGAGGATAGGACACACATACACGACACACTCATATCTTTTATCAGGTGGCGATCCACCATTGTGTGACAGATGTGGTGAAGCACTAACAGTTCTTCACATTTTAATTCAGGGCAAACAATTGGACACTATAAGAAAACAACATTTTCCATTACCCTACCGACAACATATACCTTTACACCCTGCAATGTTCGTCGGTAGGGACCCGCTTTTTAGTCATAAATCGTTGTTAGCGTTTTTTAAAAAATTCATAGTTTTCATATTATATACCCGGTCATTCCGTAGCACGACCTCATTAGAGAGGTTTTCGCTGCGGTGGCTACACAAGAAAGCACTTGCCTCACGGCCCTTGGACGCAAGGGTATGAACGAGTGAGGCACTTGTGCTAAAGCCATACATATCCACCATCGTCTTTTATTATCACCAACTTTTGTCATCTGCTCACACCGCACACACCTTTCACGGCATGGTCATGATTTTATTACCTGTATGTTCTTACCCGCCTTACCGCGAGGAATTTTATGGCCCTTATACAGCCGCTAATCCCAATCATTTTCCACAACCCATGTCCCATGAACTGGCGCTCTTTGGCCACCAAATGGCCCTTGCGCCAAAAAAACACCATATCTCATCATCATCATCATCATCAACTTTCTCATTGACGACAATGGGGCATTTCAAGGCGACAGCTGTCGTATGACCAAGTTAGACATTTTACAAATTATTTCCTTCCCTGGAACATGTAATGATAAGTTTGCTATACAAAAATAACTGCTTATTTGTTTTTGATTGAGGCACAAAGATAATTTTATTTGGACCACAAAATGATGAATGTCGCGTCATAATATGGACAAAATCGACTATTTTGCGAACTTTGTCATTGTTTTCTCATGTTGTTACCAGCTTGAGAGGTCAAAAAATATTTTTCTCTCAAAATATACCTTCTGTGGAATAAATATTACTGCTCAGATAGTCATAGAAAATTTGGTACTGTAATAGAAAAAAATTAAACATAACACAGTTTGGCCAAGTATTGAACGCGTATGTCCCTGTAAAACTTCACTAATATTACTGAGCTTCAGAAACATTACTCAAGCTCCTTTACCTAACATGCACATGAAATTTGATAAAGAAATTAGAAGCGGTGCCTCTAAAATAAATTTTTCCACAAGCAACACCCACACGGCATTCAAGGAAGCTCAGAAGGCAGCCACATGACGAGTGCGTGAATACATGTGTGTATGAATTTGCGTATTCAAGTATTTCATGTATGTCTTCATTTTTGCCTGACATATGAATCGTTCATGTGACTTGTTTTTTTCCTGGTATTTTTCACATGCTGATTCTGCTGAGAGGCAGCAAAGTATTCGTCTGTGTTTATTCTGAAAAATAGTGTATTTCTTAAGATTGTAGGTTCACTTTTATTATATTTAAATGTGTACAAGAAAGCATCGCAAAGAGTATGCATATATATATATATATATATATATATATATATATATATATATATATATATATATATATATATATTCCGAAAAGGGGTTTATTTGCGACTGTTGCGACGGTGGCCCTCCGATGAAACCACGATGGGGACAGAGCAACCGTCAAGCAGATGCCGGCGATGATCAGCACGAGCCGAGCGAGAGAAGCCTAGCACCCAGTACCCAAGCGGTGGCGATGTTGCTTGCCAACGATGCGTTTTCTTCTTCACAATTTGCCCCCGCCGAAAAAGTGCCATCCTGGCGACCTAAGAGTCTGGAGGCAGAGGGCTATGATATGGCTTAAGGAGGGCGACGTGGACGATGTCACGTCCACGCCGGCGCATGTCATCAGATGGGGAAAGTGGCTCAATAAGAAAATTCACCGGCGAGGTTTGCTCCGAAACGTGGTATGGGCCCTTGTACTTTGGAACGAGTTTTGAGGAAATGCTGGGGGTTTGGTAAGGAAAAGCCAGCCATACAAGTGATCCCGGTGAATAGCTGGCCCTTTGGGAAGAGTCGGCGTTGTTTTATTTCTGGCGCTGTTGTTCTTGTGACGTCAACGTGCGTGCGAGTTCGCGGCACTCTTCCGTATTTTGGGCAGCTTCGGACACAGATAGGCATTCGGATGCGTCAGGACGGTATGGAAGGAGAGTGTCGATGGTGTGGGATTTTTCACGTCCATAAAGAAGAAAGAAAGGTGAAAATCCAGTGGTAGACTGTGCCGCGGTTTTACATGCGAACGTGATGAAGGGAAGAATGCGAGCCCAGCAAGTTAATATGATTGGTTGTCACATACATGGCGAGCATATCGCAAAGGGTGCGGCTAAATCTTTCCGTGAGCCCATTAGTCTGCGGGTGGTATGCCGCGGTCTGGTGATGAACAACATGGCTTTCAGAAAGCAGAGACGTGGCGACTTCTGATAGGAAGGCTCGGCCTCGGTCGCTTAGTAGTTCTCGAGGTGCGCCATGTCGTAGTATGAAGCGATGAAGGATGCTACGTCCCGCGCAGTGGCACTTGGAAGGGCGGCGGTCTCAACGTAGCGTGGTAAATGGTCCACAGCAACTATGATTCACCGATTTGTATCTGATGTTGTCGGTGGAAGGTCATAGAGATCAATTCCGATCCGATCGAAAGTTTTGGCAGGGCACAGAAGCGGTTGAAGCGCACCGGACGAGTCGAAAGGCGGTGATTTGTGGCGTTGACAGTAAGGGCAGCCTATAACGAATTTTCGAACAAGATTATACATTCTGCAACAGTAGAAGCGATGACGAGTGCGTTCGTAAGTTTTGAAAACTCCGGCATGACCACATTGGGGATCGTCGGGAAAGGAGGCACAGATTTGTGGTCACAAGCTGCGCGGGACAACCAAGAGCCACTTACGACCTTCAGGGGCGTAGTTGCGTCGGTGTAGCAGCCAATCACGAATGACGAAATGGGCAGCTTGACGTCGGAGAGATCGTGGTACCACAGTGGTTGACGATCCAAAGAGACAGTTAAAAAGGGAAGCGATCCACGGCTCCTTGTGTTGTTCACTGGCAAAGGAGTCGAAGTCGAGAGATGCGACGGAGTTGGTGCCAGTGGTTGCGCAAGCCGAGTCGGGAGGTAAAGGCGAACGCGACAGGGCGTCGGCGTCAGAACGCTTGCGTCCGCAGCGATAGATGACGCGAATGTCGTACTTCTTGGATTTGCAGTGCCCACCGAGCTAGGCGGCCAGAAGGATCTTTCAATGTGGCGAGCCAACAAAGTGCATGGTGGTCCGTTACAAGGTCCAATGGGCGACAGTACAAATGAGGGCGGAACGTGCGCAGCGCCCACACTAGCGCCAAGCACTCTTTTTCAGTGACGCTGTAATTGGCCTCAGCTTTAGTAAGTGTGCGACTCGCATAAGCGACGACGTATTCGGAGTAGCCCGGCTTGCGTTGGGTGAGGACGGCGCCTAGACCAACCCCACCAGCGCCTGTGTGAGCTTTCGTTACAGCTGTTGGGTCGAAATTCCGAAGAATTGGAGGAGATGTTAGCAGACTACGGAGCATGGCAAACGCGACGTCGCAGTCAGGAGACCAGGATGAAAGGTCTGCGACACTGCGTAGGAGGTTGGTCAGTGGTGATATGATCACCGCAAAATTTTTCCTGAAGCGCCGGAAGTACGAGCATAGTCCGACTAAACTGCGTAATTCTTTCAGTGTAGTAGGTTTCGGGAACTCAGCGACTGCTCGCTGTTTTGCTGGGTCGGGTCGAACACCATGCTTGGGCACGATGTGCCCCAAGAGGGACAGATCTTGCACGGCGAAGCGGCACTTTTTAAAGTTCACTTGGAGCCCAGCGTTGGTTAAACACGTCAGAATGAGTTGGGGCCGAAGCAGATGTGTAGAAAAATCGGGAGAAAAAACGACAACGTCGTCGAGGTAGCCTAGACACACAGACCACTTCAGTCCACGCAGTGTGTTGTCCATGAGTTGTTCAAACGTGGCAGGAGCATTACAAAGCCCAAATGGCATTACGTTAAATTCGCACAGGCCATCTGGTGTAATGAACGCAGTTTTCTGGCGATCAGCTTCTGCCACAGGCACATGCCAGTATCCAGATTGTAAGTCTAAGGAGAAGAAGTCGGCTCCTTGGAGACTGTGAAGGGCGTCGTCGAAGCGCGGTAATGAATAGACGTCTTTCCGCGTCACCTTGTTTATTCGCCGGTAGTCGACGCAAAATCAAATCGGTCCATCCTTCTTTCGAACTAGAACGACAGGAGATGCCCAAGGACTGTTCGATGGTTGAATAACGCGAAGGCGTAGCATTTCTTCGACCTGGTCGTTGATGACGTGACATTCTGCACCAGAGACACGGTACTGTCTTTGACGCAATGGCTGGTGCGAACCACTGTCAATGTAGTGGTGCACTGCGGAAGTCCGACCCAATTGCGGCTGAGAAACGTCAAATGAATTCGCGAAGTGCTGAAGGAGATTAAGAAGCTCGGCGCGTTCATGCGTACTTAAGGTGTCGATGATAGAACTCGAGAAGGTGTAACTAGATGCGCATTCCAGTGGGGAAAAGGCATGAAGTTGGGTCGAGGCGCTACTG
This sequence comes from Rhipicephalus annulatus, assembly GCA_013436015.1. Lineage (NCBI taxonomy): Eukaryota > Metazoa > Arthropoda > Arachnida > Ixodida > Ixodidae > Rhipicephalus > Rhipicephalus annulatus. The sequence goes on along the minus strand of WOVY01001986.1, from coordinate 44,647 downwards.
CACGATTTGTCTGGCATAAAAGTGTGGCAGCTTGGGCTAGTTGGTATGGCATGACGATAGTTATTGCGCGAGAACAAAACGACGACACAGAGACAAGAAGGACACGAAAGAGATTGCATTTATCTGCAGAAAAAGGGTGTTTCAATTGGTTCATGCATAGCACCTCTACTCAGTGATCTTCTTTTGGCAAAAATGGGCAAAAAACTACAGGAAAAGTTAGAAGGCTCGCATGTCGTCAAAATATTTAGATACGTGGATGATTTTTTGGTTATTCTAAATTGTGAGTCTTCTATGTTTCACTCGTTTGCCACTCAAACTATAGGCGTGTTCGAAAATTGTTTGCAGCCTCTTGTGGTGACACATGAAATGCCCGATAATGACAAATTACGCTTTTTGGATTTAAATCTGGTTTTTAGCTCACAGCACATCTGTTGGTGTTATGAACCACGTGCGCAGAAACCTCTGCTTCCCTTTTCTTCTGCTCACAGTAAGATAGTTAAGCGAGGCATAGCACGAACCTGCCTTGAGAATGCTTTAAATAGGTCTTGCGCCCACAATATCTCTGCGAGCTTCAAAGCTCAAGTTTCCCGCCTTAAGGCTTCAAGTTTCCCCGAGGCGTTTATCGCGTCTGTTGCGGAGACGATCCTGCGGACTAAAAAGGCGGAGCAGAAAACGCGACAGAATCTGATCAACACGGATACAGAACGTGAAAGGGTAGCCGTGATTCCATACATACACCAGATATCACATAGGCTCAAAAAAATCGGAAAACGTGTGGAGTTCGTGTCATGTTCTCAGCACCGTTCAAATTAATCAGCCTCACCAAATCTACCAACCCCCCTGAAAACAAAATCATCAACAGATTGCAGAGTTCAACATCGAAACAGGTATGCGGCCTGCTCCCGGGAAGTCGTCTATAGGACCCCCCTTTCATGTGGTGCCTTGTTATGGTCGGAACGACCGGAAGGTGCCTGAACGATCGGCTGAGAGAGCACGCGAACAATGTTAAAAACGGGAAAGATGGTTTTCTTGCCCAGCACTGCACTGAGTGCAAGTGTGTTCCCCTCTTCGAGGAAACAGCGACGTTGTACAAACACAGAGATGTGGGCACCCGGGTCATTGTCGAGGCTGCGCAAATGGCACGCGAACAGGTGCCTTGTGTTAGCAAGCCCTCCGTGGCCTTGTCCAATAAGGAGCGCAGGTTCCTCGAAGGATTCGGTGCGGGCAGGTAACGCGAACAGGTGCCTTGGATTAGCAAGCCCTCCGTGGCTTAGTCCGAGAAGGAACGCAGGTTTCCTCGAAGGATTCGGTGCGGGCAGGTAGCTTTACCTTTCTGGTTCGGTTTCTTCTAGATTTTTCTTTGCTGTTTTTCAGTACCTTTGTATTTGTGTTGTTTGTTTTTGGTTTCTTACTCATGTTCTGCTCTTGTGCCATGGTCACTGTCGCTCTATATATTTTCGTGCTCTGCGCAATAACTCAGTTGGAAGTTTGCGCTCGTGTCTTTCGTGTCCTTCTTGTCTCTGTGTCGTCGTTTCGTTCTCGCGCAATAACTATCGTCATGCCATACCAACTAGCCCAAGCTGCCACACTTCGCTGTTGCAGTGCGCCGCAAAAGGCAGGCCCGATTCCTCGTGCCATTGTCAAAATTTAAGAAACTTGGCACGCCTCCTTTTTTTTATTCTACGCGCGTCGGGTGATTGACCGAGGTGACTTCGTCTTTTTTGTTGATGTTTTTCTTCGCCGGACCGATTTGTTCTCGGCTTGGCCGTCGGGCGCGTTGCACATGACGCGTCTTCGTTTTCTTCGTCGTGGTGCCTTTCCGTCAGTTGGCAGCCGGCTCTAATTACGCTGGACACAGCTCGCGAGGCGCGGCGCATTATTTTATTATTGTTCCTTTTGCGTGCGACGTGTTTGAAAGTGACTTGACGTATAGCCTTCTGGACTAATTTCTTTATTATTTTGTTTCGCGCTAAGTGAAAGCTCGAGACGCGAGAACCATAGAAACAAAATATTGGCAAGCTTGAGGGTGCCCTAAATAACTTAGCTTTTGCAGAACCGGTTTAGTTTTCGAGGGGGCCGTCTGCTCTGTTGCTACGTTGGACCTCGCAATGAATGGCGGCACGGGAGGCGACCGACATGGTGGCAAAGCGTACCGGTGTCTCCCACTTTCTCTGTCACGAACGAAATCGAAAATGGCCGTAGAAAACCTGAACCATTTTGGTCCCCGAGCCTTGTGAGAATTGTGATTCATTGGGGTTAGAGGTCTCGGACTTCCATTGAACATTGCTATGGAATTTTTTTTTTGTTTACACTTAGCCGCTCAGCGTACAACTGTGAGTGTAACTGAGTTTGAAATTAGGAGGTGAATAAACTAGCCTAATGGCATTACGAACAGGACTTGGATGAGGTATTGGGTAAGTTTTACGCGCTAGTAGTTCCAGCTGGCCATTCAGACCATTTTAATGCGCCCTAGCCTGTTAGAACCGCAACCGTACATTCGGTTCGGCATGTCGCCCGGGTATGCATACAGCTTATGTAAGTTGGCTAATTTTTGATAAATTACGAAAAGGCACATTTTGCTAATACCACTAGCTTGTGGGTTCACCACACATATCCATTTGGGACAAACGTTCAGGATGACGTTATTGTTTGGAAATTCTGTTCCACTTTTTCTTAGTGCTGGCGAACACAGAAATTGAGCATCGACGTCTTTTACAAGTGTGCGAGTAAATATACATCAAAACTGGAGTTGTGTCTGTGCTTATTCGCACAAGTGAAATAGTGTATTTTAAATAAAGCTTTAGCTTAATTTTGAAATTTCGCTCCAGGTGAACATGCTAAATGCACGAGTTGTCATTCGTAAGTTTTACGAAACGCTTCTCATGTAATTAATCCAATTAAAATTCGTGATTCGCAAGCGCGTGTACCAGTATTTGTTTCGTTTGCCCGCCGCTGAGTGCCTGGCGGGGCTGGGAATCGTACACAGTACCTCTCGCATTTGAGGCGGACGCTCTACCATTTAAGCGACTGCTTCCGCGACCTGAACTGGTTTGAGTCAAAGCGCAATCCTTGCTCTCTCTCTCTCCGTTACTTGTTGCGCAGGTGTCAAAGAAGTTGCGCGATAACAACATGCCTTCATATAGAAGTGCTCGGCTGCTTGGAAATACGTAGCTTTGCTGGTCACTTCAACGTAAAGGTGGCGCGCCCCCGTAACATCCATCGGCGTTGGACTACGTAAGGGTCGCTAGTCCAGTCCGCGGTATTCAAAATTTCAGAGCGGACGTAGTAGTGTCGCGTGTCTGGATGAGGCAGGGCTCGCTGTCTTTGGTCGACGGGGCTTACTTGTGTGGTTATAAGAGGGAAAAGTGAGCCGCGTAACTGTCTGCATCAGCGCGTGACACCTCTACGGTAGCTCACAGGGGATGGGGGGTGAGGAGGGATTAAAAGGATCGGATTACAGGTAGAGAGAGAGAGAGAGATACGCCAGGCGAGCGAGTGACGGGCGTGTCCCGTTCGTCTCATCGTTCCGGGTACAGATTGTAGTGCGCTCTCCGGCAATACCTGTTGCGCGTAGAATCTCTTTCGGCGAAACGTCGTGTCATCACTCTTTTGTAGACGCGCTTTCCCGCCTCTCGTCCGCCTGCGTGGGCCGGCTTGGCGCCGCGATTGGCGGCGCCTCGCGTCACGTGGCTGGTTGTTCACCTTCGCCGCGCCGTTCCGTTCGCTTCGCTCGCTCCGAGCCACTGCTGTGTTCGATTCCCCGGGTGTGTGTGCATACGCTATGGTGTTGACGTCTCGCATGTGCCGGCCGCCGGCTTCGCACAGCACGTTGGCCCGTCCAGAAGGTCGGGCTCACCGCAGTGTCACGAAGGTGAGAGGGTGGTTTCCCCCATACAGTGTTTTATGCTAAATTTAACCGGGTCCACTTTGACGAAACATCGAATCGGTACGCGATGGATGCTCGCCGCGGTTGTTCCCAGTTCCTAGCTAGTACTTACCAGATTTTAAAGTAATTTCATTGTGAGATATTTAAACGAAATCGAGTTGTTCCCTCGCGTATTGGTGCGTTCGGTAGAGCGCAGGTGGATCCAGGGAGTTCCAGGTCATTACAAGTGCCAGCGTATTTGCATGGCGCTGGGGCCTATGACGCGCTCGTATTCTCTGTCTGCCTTGTCTCTATTCTCGAAGTTCAAGTACGCTTGATGTGTGCTGCTTCCGCAAAGCCGTATTTACTTGCAGTTTTTTGCGAATAGCCTGCAATAAGGCGACAGCGTTAGGCTGTATGCGCAGGCTCTACGATTTTTTTCTTTTTGTGTTTGATAACCTGACATACTACATTTGGGTTCACAGCCAAACATGGTACTTTTGAACAAAAAAAAAGTAGATTGTTGTCCCGGGTTTCACGACAAAAGAAGTTAGACATGCAATGCGGATCCAAGAGAAGCGATCAAGACAACACGAACGCCGTGTCTTTTCGATCCCTTCCCTTGTGTGCGTGCCTGCATGCCAACTTATTTTATTACGAATCGTACTTCTACCTCAGTGGGGCTGATGAACGTCGAATGATTAAGTCAACAGCAGGTTTCAGCAGGATCAGAGCTAAAACGGAGTTTATTAGGCTGGATTACTCCTCGCATCACGCTGGAGCGCACGCTTTTCTTTCTAGACGACACATCTCGATGCATCATGTTTTGCATCTCGCTGTCTCCCCGCGTGTAATGGCCTCGGGCCCATAGGGAGAAGAAAATGAAACATGTTCGCTTAATCTCTGCGTGATTTCACGGCTGGGTCGGAAAGTTCAGTGACCAAGTATTCGTGTGCACTACAACGACTCGGTATTTTTTGTTATTCATACCGATACCTCGACTATGACGTCTTTGATAATCGCCTGAGCGCTGGGATTGTAAAATGGCGCGTAGCAGAACATATGTGCGAGTTTATTGCATCCGTGGTAGTTCGCATTCGTCGATGGATTATACGCGGATTGATATAGGGCACTTCTTTTTTTTATTTGACCTGCCGAGTGCACACAACGTTTGGTGAACGTTGGCAACTTTTACGTGGTACCCTTTCTCTCTTTTGTGTGCGTGCATGTGTGTGTGTGCGCGCGCGAAGTGGAATGCGGTGTGTGCATCATTCTGAACTGAATCATCGTCTTGGCATCCCGCGAGGCAAGTGGTATCGGATGGAATGACTGCCGCTGCGCAGAATGAAGTTCGGTAGCGGTTTCGACAAGTTGGTGTGTAACTCGTTCAAATCGCTGTTGTTCCGGCTATGGCATTCGCGACTATTTTCCGCAACGTCCGTACTGCGCGAAGCGTCGATGCTGTGCATACACGGTCTCTCGGACTTTCGTGCTGCTGCGCAGAAGTGCGAATTATGTAATCGACTAGTTAACAGGAATTGATAATTGAACTTGAATAAATTTGATTGTGTATATTGAAATTGTAGCCGGTGATTGGCGCGGGCATGATGATACAAAGGTTGGGTTGAGACGAGAATCAGCGACATGGGCTGGTCATTAGCAGATGTCCAATATTTCGTCCGTGTCAGCTGTTTTTAGTGACATTCTTCGCCCCCGCGAGTAAGAAGCGAGTGGACCGAAGGGGAGTAGTAAATAAGGTCAGTTCTCGACGCAGTTATTTCGCCTTGTGAGGTCGTCCGAGTCCCCGTTGGTCATGAATCGCCTGTGGTCATCGGTCGTGGCGTCTGCCGTGTGGCTACCGAGGTAGGCGCGTTTTTTTCGGTCACCTGGCCTGCTTCCTCGCTGGCACGTCTTTTTCCCCGTCCGCGCACGGACGCCATCGCGCGCCGCGCCTTTTTTTTCCAGCACGCGGTCGTGAGTCATGTCCCGGGTCAGCGACTGCGGCGCCGTGCCGTTCCGCGTAATGGTTCAAGGACCGTTCGGAATGGGCTTTGTTTTGGCTCATTGTCTTGCCGGGAAGCCCACCGACAAGCTGGGCGCGCATTCTCACTCTTCCCGTCGCCTCGGCGGACGCTTTGTTCCACTCTGCCGTCCACAGTCATGGCAGGAAGTTAGGCTGGACAGAGGGGGATGCCTCCTCTGTCACATCGTCTAGCACCGACGTGTCACTAGTATGCCCACTCGAACGCGCACTCATGTACCCTTGCCACTGCTTGGCGAATGTTTCTCGAGACGGCTCGGTCATTCACATTTTCGGTTCGATCGACGAACCCTTTGGTCACGCTTGTCTTTTTTTTTCCTTTATTTCTCGCTTGCATCGCGTTTCGTGGCAGTTCTAGTCTGTATAAAGCTTTGCCTACCTTCGTTCGCCCTGTCTGGATTCTCGCCATGCAGTAACATTTAGTAACCAGTTTTCCGGTTTTACATTGGTGTATTCATTTTATTATGCTTTTTAATCTCATCGACCCACCTAACTCTGTCTCCCCTTCGTACGTTTGCCTTCTCTGGGAATCCAGTCAGTTACCCTTAAAGGCACACTAGGGTCAAACAACAATTAACGTCAGAGTGAAAGTTCAATATATGACATGTATGGCAACGACAATATTATCAGCAGCACTGCTCTAATTACCGAGAAATTACGGTAAATGCATAAGAATACATGCGCTGCAGCAGGACATTCTCAGTGATATTGATGACGTCAGACGAACCGCCTACAATTAATTACTAGTAATCGATCGAGCTGCAATAAACAAAGAACCTTCTGTGCAGCAATAGACGCAATAAAAGGCTGCTTGTTCGTTTCTCTTTGATTCATGGAAAAAACAACCGCCGGACGTTACTACGGGGAATGGCGCGAGTAGTTCAAACATTTTCACGTGGTTAAACTGGACAGGTCGTGCCGTGTAGCGGGTACAGGTGAACCAAAACACGTCTGCCATCTCGCAGCCAATGGCTGGAAATTGATCAGGGGCCTTGGTTGCTGCTCCATTTTATTTCAAGGTAAGCCCGTCCTTGGCACAAAAGTAACACTACTGGGTTTCTGGACCGCTATTTCAACAATCAACGTCGACTTAATAGTGTCCATTTGATGACTAGCGGTTATCCTGCCTATTTGCTACGTGCCCGGCCCATGTCCATTTGTTTTTCTTGATTTAAACTATGGTATCCGTAACTCCGGTTTGTTCCCTGACGAGCCCTGCTCTCTTCTTGTCTCAAGATTACACCTATCATTTTCTTTCCCATTGCTTTGCCCTGTAGCGGGCGTAGTCAGGCTGATGATGATGACTCATATTATTTTATTATTAATATATACGTTCGGAAGACGTTTAGAGCGTAAAGAAAGTAGACATTTCTTGAAGTCGTGAGTGACCTGGATGTGATTGATGCACAAGTGCCGCAGTGAAAATCGAGGTTAGTGTAGATTTTTCTATTTTCTATCTTACCGAGGAAGAGAGAAAAAGTATAACAGTGCACCGAAGTGAACTCAGCTTATCAAAGCGATAGCTTTCATGCTCAATACTACTACGTGTGCTTTTAGGTTTCATCGGAACCTGACAAATATGGCGCGTCTGGGACGTATCTGCCTTATTTTATTAAAATATTTAATCTCACTATGTGTTTAATAACACTGGAATCAACCCTGTTCCACTGTTGCCTCGGGTGGTGCAAATCGAGCACAGATATGTGGTACCCGATTTTCACGATAACGCCTGTAAGCGTTAATTCATTCACGCTGGAGAGCCTGCGTGTTCCACTTTTTGGAAGAAAGTTCGCAGTTGGTGCCGACCAGTAGGACGGTCTTCCGGACGCTGTTGCTTGCGGCATGGCTTCACGATATGTAAGTAAGAAGCGTGATGGGCCGTTGTAGATTCTTCAGAGAAGGCTCTATAGGTTTCCGTGTTGTGATTGTTCCGACGTGTCTTTTTAGGGGCGAAGCTACTTAAGGTGTGGGTCGTGCGTCTCCTGTATGTAGTAGCCACCTCTCGTTTTAGTACTTGGAATGTCCACTAGATGGCGGTACTTCTACATGATGAATATATGATGAAAATATGCTAGATGGCGGTACTTGGAGTGTTCATTAGATGGATGGACGGACGGATAAATGGACGGATGGATGGACGGACGCGGCCAGCGGGTTATTCACGGTTTACCGTTGAAACCCTTCGAAGGTTCGCCCCATTCATCATCATTCACTCCGTGGATATGCTCCGATTTTTTTGTTGTTGTTGAGCGAAGCCAACCGGGTTTCGTCGCGAGCGCAGTGTTTCAGCAAGCTTTATTTTTTTTTTGTGGCGTATGATGACGATGATGATTATTGAAACATTATTTTGCTCCAGAGATGACGCAGGGGAGACCTCCCCACTAATCCCCCGTCGGGACCGCCAAGCCGAGCTTGGCGCGGGCACTCTGGAGGGCCAGGGTTTGATAGCTAAATTCGGGGCTGCGCGAAAGCGCTGCTCACCTGTCCTCGCTGAAGGCGGAGCCGATGACTTCACATTCGCGCAACACCTGTTTGAATGTTGCTAATAGTCTACAGGCAGGACAGTATACGCACTGGGATACCGTTCAGGATACATGTATATCTGTAGCGTTGTTTTGCTGTTTCGGTCGGTCTCTTGTGTGTCGCCACGCGCATGAGCCAACAGCTTGTGTGCGCGCACCAACCATACGCCCGACGTTGCACATCGTCGGTCGTTTCTTGCTGAAGCGTCCAGCTTGCATTTCAGAATGCTGGCTTCGTTTGCGGCGTTTTTTTATCTTTTTGCCGTGTGATCATTGAAGTTGTCTGCTCCCCTGCAGTATAATGTTCGTTGTCATTTCGATCCCGATTTTGATAAAAGCACAGTGTTTGTTAGCACCAGATGGTCGAAATTCCCGGAGCCCTCAACTACAGTGTACTTGATAATGATATCACATTTATTTAATTACTATTTATTTGTTTATTTACCGCCCTACAGACCTTAAAGGAGCATTAGTTGAGGAGGAGGGTATAGCAAAACGACAAAGCTTAAAAAAAACTACATAGATGGTAAAACACGAATACTTTCACGCAAAACCAGCTATTATTATCATTATTATTATTATTATTATTATTATTATTAGAAGTAGTAGTAGTGTTTAGTTTCCTATCTTTGTTGGCTTATTTAGCAACTTCTGTGTTTCAAGTAACATTACTTTCGATTGCCGCGTGTGTGCGTGTTTTCATTCTATAATTGTGTATCACTGTGTACTACGTTAATGGTTGCCCTCTCGGAATTGTTTCACAATACAAATATCTAGGTCTCCTTTTCACTCAGGATTTATCTTGGTCTCAACACATCGATCTTATGTGCAATCGTGCGCTTAAAAAATTAGGCTACCTACAACGCACTTTACGTTCAGCACCTCTCAGCATACGACTCCTCACTTATAAAACACTGGTCTGTCCAATATTGCAATATGCATCTGTTGTGTGGAACCCACACAAGATTTCGGACATCAACAAAATAGAATCTGTTCAGAAGAAAGCTGTACGCTTCATTTATAGTCGCTTTGACAGGTATTTTTCACCAAGTTCCCATCTTCCTATCTTACAGCGTACCAGTCTCTCTACCCGTCGACACGTTGAATGTTTGAAGTTTCTTTATACCTTGATTCCCCACGGTTCCCTCTACTCAGCAAATATATAGCACCCGCTAGACCAACGACCACCCGAAATTACCACGAGTTAAACATGTCTACTTTCGTTCATCGTACGGTGGCGCTTAAATATATTTTTTTTGTTCATTCTATTGAATTGTGGAAGTCTTTGCTTGGTTACGCTCGATCTTTATTACTGGATGAATTTTTATTGTATATTACTAACCATTGATGTAGAGCGCACTTGTTATGCTCTTCTATATTTGCCCACTCCTGCGATAGCCCTGCGGGGCTGCAGTATGTTGAAATAAATAATGATCTGTGAAGACCAGATCCTTGCATGTTTTTCCGAGTTACCGCTATATTTGCCTCTTCCTGTCAAAGTGCATTCAGTTCAAATATGTTTAATTTAGAGCACAATCATTTATGGTTGTGTGGCTCATTTAGTTGCTGCACTTTGTAGGGGAGCGGAGCGTTGTCAAGCCGCAGTATTGTTGCTTTATTTAACACGAAAACGCTTTATTCTGGTGTCCACCACGGCTCCGCTGACGTATTTCCGTCACGGATATGACGTAGTAAAATATACACTGGGGCTGCACAAGAAACAAACGAGAAAGAAGATATCTGTAGTGGGGCGATCGAACCAGGGATTGCTCATTTTGCTGCGTGCGACGCAAGTCATTATGCAACGGAGCTTACGTTGTCAGAATGGCTAACGGCAAGCCATTTATATACACCGTATACCGTTGGCGGTCCTCAGAGTTCGCCAACTTCACCGCGTTTTCGTTATCAGTAGTGAGATGGCGCAACGGCCTCGCGTTGGGCGCCACTCGCGTTTCATTCAGCGCCCGCCTCCGCGGGGCATGGTCTCTCAGACTCCGCGCTCCATGGCTTATCGGATCTGACTCGTGATTCAGGAGAGGAGGAAGGTCGCTTCGCTCGCTGCCGCGGCCGTGTTTACGAAAGGCGTACGCTGCTCATACGATGAAGCAAGAATTGTAACAGCTGTTCGCGCTTGTCCAGTGTATACTTGTGCGCTCGTCTCGTGTGTATTTCTTTCTGTTTGAGCAGCGAGATTTAAGTGTCTAGCTGACACGGTTGTTTGTCCGCGTTCGTGCTGTGTATGCTCATTTCGTGCGCTTTTTTTTGCATTAGGTGCGCTCTGTAAGTTTCGAGCTGCTTGCCGGATTTAGCGTGAAATTTCAATTTATTTCCATATCATTCGTTCCTTCGCCCTTGTGGGGAAACAAAGCAAAACAAACGCTCAACTACCTCGGTGAAGACGCGTTTAACTTTCGTGTTACACCGATTCCTAAAAAGGGGAATCAGCCACGTTTTTTTTTCGTTATCCCCCCCCCATTTCTCAATTCCCAATGAGAAACAAGTGACTGACTGATTGATTGACGTATTCATTGTCAGCGTTACTGTGTTACCGGAGCGCGTGTTTTAGCAAAGTTATAGCTTCCCATACCTGACCGTGGACGTACGTAAACGTACACCCGCCCGCAAATTTTTACGGATCGTGGGCTCCACAGCAAATGCGAATTTTTTCTGTGTTAGTGCAAAGCGCTTCTTACTTAGCAGCTATAGCTGCGTAGGTCGCAAGAACTTCTACGGGAATTTCGCGTTCCTTAATGTTTTTTTTTTCGGTGGTGGAAGATCAACACTGCAGACAGGCCGACTCCGCTGGGAGCACGACCCATTCGTCAGGCATGATAGGAGACAATGGCCAGACATAATAAGAAATCTGTGTAGTTGCTACTGGAACAAGTTCCCTCTTTCCGCGTTCCTTGATGCTCCATAGAGACGGGTTGGCCTTTTACTCTGACTCGCGACGGGCCCTTATCGCATCCGCAACGGAGGTGGGCCAGCTCGTTTGATCTCTGCTGCAGTGGGGTACAACGCCCCCACTCGATCGCATTTACCCGCTGGTAGAGCTTGCGTACTATGCGCGGGGGCATGTTATCAACGTGGACTTTATACGGAACATGACGGCAGAAACCCGTCGAGAGTGGCCATACATTACCGTCGTAATGAAAAAAAAAATACGGGACTAAAATGACCTGGCGGGCCGCCCTCCGCGCATTTGAGACCATTGTCTAAGATGATAATAACGTGGGTCCGTTGGTGACTGTCAGAATTGCGTGACGACTCTTCGCGAAGGCGTTGCCATCATTGCGCATTTCAAACTCGCCTCATTACTTTGCTCGGGCGCTTCATCGACACTTGGTATTTCCGGATGTCTGGGTCTTTGTTGGGAGGTGTCTCGTGTTCGCGTCGTCCGTGAGCTGCTCCTTTCGCGTCCGCGCCACTTTATCGACTCTCTACGTGTCGCCGAGGCTCTGCTTTTTTTTTCTTTACTTGCGTTGGTGGCCAAGTGCCGTTTATGCGAGCGCCGCAGTGTTCGGGTTCTTAACGTCTGTTTTGCATGCGCGCTCGTTCATCCTCCGCTCTGCCAGAACTGCAAAGCTCGCGAGGGGGCGACTCGCCGTTACATCCGGGCTATTCATTTCTTTGTTATTCCTCGCCAAGGCCGCCCCTTCGGGGCGGCCTTGGCCACTGTATACGCGATCCAGACTTTGTTCGCTAATTGGATTTTGATCGCGCTGTCTAAATTCCTTTATCGAAGTAACCTGTAGTCAGCATGTCTTTTCTTTTCGGGCCTGTTTCGTGATCTCCATCCACTGAAGATGGATACTGGTATGTCTTGAATCTTGAGTAGCCCTCTCCACCGCCCGTGCTGTAGTTTGTGTTTTCTCAAAGTGATGCCGTATTCCCGATCAATCAACATGGTGGGCATCACACTCGTCTCAAGCTCATTGGATTAGACAGCGGGTAGAACGCTGATTATTATGCCGTGTCACGCCAGACGTCATGCAAAAATCAGCGTCTCCGAGAGGGACCGATCCATCGCCGAACTGCTGCTGCAGAATGGAGCACGAGACTTGGTGGTTTTTATTTGCAGCAGCGCTGCCGCTCTGTAGACGGCGATAATACAAACGACGTTTTCGCTTTTGCTATCTGTATTCTCGCCATGAAGCAAAATGCTCGCTAAGGACGAATGTTCTGTCACCGATTGAGGCTGTCGGGTAAGGGAGAGGTGGTCTTAACGGGAAGTGTTAGTGTTCCTGAAACGTTTTTTTTTTCACATTGCGTTTTTGCCTAAACCATTTCTGGAGAAAATCAGTATTACCATAATTCAGTCGAACCACCTCTTTATTCAGTCGAACCTTATTCAGTCGAACCACCTCTTTAATTCAGTCGAACCTTTATTCGTCAGTCGAACCTTTATTCGTCAGTCGAACCTTTATTCGTCAGTCGAACCTTATTCAGTCGAACCACCTCTTTATTCAGTCGAAGCTTTATTCGTCAGTCGAAGCTTAATTCGTCAGTCGAACCTTTATTCAGTCTAACCACCTATTTAGAGCGTGCTACGGGTAATCTGAGTAGCTGCCCTCCTCCTCCACTCCGTCGTGGCCACGCGCCCGGGCGTTCACCCTAACAGTGGACGATAGTGCACGTGTGCGTGTGAAATGATTGCACTAATGGGGCATGCTCTCAACTGTCAGAGCTTTCGTGGTGCGTTTAAGGTAGCCGATACGTTGGCCCTGTGCTCGGCGATTGCCTTCCCCAATCACTTGATTATTGGAAATGTGTGTGCATTTATCGTGACTGCTGTACGTGCCTCGATGCCAGTCGAGTCGTCGGGCGGTTTCCGCACGACTCCTCGCAGTAGATGAACATTGGCGCGAGGTAGACCCCACGAGTGAGGGCTGCGAGCAGCTGCTCCATTTTCTTGGTGGCTGCAAACATCGACGCCAGTCACCGTAAAGGGCCGACCCTCCTTACGAGGACACCTGACCAACAACTTGCAGGTTTGGCTGAGTCGGTTCACGATGCGAACAACTAGAAGCAGCGCTAAAAAAAAAAATTACTGCATATCTGCGGAGTGCATGATGATGAGTGGGGTGAAGCGCCCGTCCGTTTGTTCTTGCTTTCGCCTGTCCGTGCATCGGTCCGTCCGTCCGTACGTTCATCTAGTGAACACTCCAAGTACCGCCATCTCGCATCTTTTCATCATATATTCAGCATAGAGGTGGCACTCGCAGTATTCAACCGGCGGCACGCTGTATCCGATCTCTTTCCGGCCCCGCCGCTGTTGTAGCTTTTAAATGGCCTTGCGCAATGAGCTCTCTGCCACGGAGTAAGCTATTGGCTTAACAAAACACGAGACTTCTGGCGCGTACCGATATCTTCTGCGTCAAAGTGGGGTTTGGCTACTGTGCTGTAATTATCCCGAACGTTTGGATAAATATTTTTCCATGTTGGCCTCGAGATCTTCTACAGTGACGTCTTCTCACGTGCGACGTCAGCTCGAGGACTCCGCTTTCAACCGCGCTGCAGCAGCCGCTGCTCCTGCGGCGCGGATCGCCTGCTTCTGGCGGGTACATTGTCGAACGAACAGCCTCGCGAGGGTCACCTAACGCCCACAACGATTGTTTTCGAGTGCAGTTATGATTTTGTTTTAGCCCTTGGGACGTAAAACCCCACAAGTCAGTCGATTAGTTGCAGCCCAAACGTCATGGCCAAGAAACCTCCCAGATGACCGATCGTACCGCCGACCACATTGCTGGCAAGAAAGTGAAATTATGGATGAATGTTCTTGGTCGTCAGCTGTAGTTTCCGCTGTTCGATACAAATTCGTTCGGGTGTTTCGCAATTTCAATAAGCGAGCCTTTCTTTAGCATCTACAAGCATGCAGATACAGCTAGCGAAACGTCGCGGTGTCTCATCGACGGCGCGCTGATGTACGACGCATGTCACGTTGTTGAATGTGCGCTGCCGTGAGTGGTGATCGCATCACCGTCGCGGCTTCACATACCCGTGACGATCCAGTGACGCGTAACGGTGAGGTACTGCTCTGTGCCTCGTTGTGCTTCGTCCGTTCGTGAAAAGGACGTTAGCTTTCACAAAAGTCCTAAAGAGGAGGGCACGTGTGCCCTACTCCTTAAGATATTTTTTTTTCTGCAGTGCAACGATAATGAGAGTGAACACGAGGATATGTGTGAGAATCGCCCATTTCTGCCACTCTGGCATTCGCAAACACATGAGATTATTACTGCAGAGCAGCTGTTTAAATTGCTGCTTCGGCAGTCAATCGACCGTTCATCCTAGAAATGCAAATCGACCGTTCAGCTAGAAATGCAAAGCAGCATCAAATTATCAAATTTAAGATAATCATGCTTCCGCAGGTCGCGGGTTTGAATCCCAGCTGCGGCGGCTGCATTTCCGATGCAGGCGGAAATGTTGTAGGCCCGTGTGCTCAGATTTGGGTGCACGTTAAAGAACCCCAGGTGGTCGAAATTTCCGGAGCCCTTCACTACGGTGTCTCTCATAATCATATGGTGGTTTTGGGACGTTCAACCCCACATACCAATCAATCAGATAATCATGCTTGGATGGGCGCGGGCAGGGCGCAAGTCGTGTTGTATCGCAGTAAGAGGAGTCTTGAGTTGTAGGTGCTGGTGCGACTCGGGAAAGGGGCAAGTTCCGACGTAATGACCCCCTCCCCCCACCTAGCCGATGTAAATGACTGTAGTTTGTCCCAATAATTTTGAATAACGTCGACATAATATTATCGCACAGGACCATCGCTGGTGATTGTATAGTTATGGGTGATTGTATATACCGTGCACAGAGCCACAAAGATTTAACAACCTTGATTGATTGATTGATATGTGGGGTTTAACGTCCCAAAGCCACCATATGATTATGAGAGACGCCGTAGTGGAGGGCTCCGGAAATTTCGACCACCTGGGGTTCTTTAACGTGCACCCAGATCTGAGCAGACGGGCCTACAACGATTTAACAACCTTTAGTGAATGTGTGAATAAGCACTAACAGCTAGGCGCGCGCTTGTCTTGATCAGTAAACTACGTATATATATATATATATATATATATATATATATATATATATATATATATATATATATATATATATATTTGACGTAAGCATGTGGGAGGTAGTGGCCAGATACTGCACCAGGGTGGCCAATCCTTCTCTGGTGAGGGAGTGCGTTCTCGGTGGTGTTTGCCGGTGAGGCCGCACCCCAGGCCTCTTAATGCAGTTCCATCAACACGCGGATTTTTTTTTAATCCGGTTGGGAACTGCGTGGTACCGGGATTTGAACCACGGACCTCTTGCATGCGAGGCGGATGCTCTAACCACTACGCCATCGACGTAATTGGAGAATACCTTAGTAACCTGCGCTTCGCCGATGACATTGCATTGCTGAGTAACTTGGGGGACGAATTGCAACTCATGATTACGGAGTTAGAAGAGGAGAGCAGAAAGGTGGGTCTTAAAATTAATCTGCAGAAAACGAAAGTAATGTACAACAACCTCGGCAAGGAGCAGCACTTCGAGATAGGTAATAGTGCACTTGAAGTTGTAAAAGACTATGTCTACTTAGGGCAGGTAACAACCGCAGAGCCGAACCACGAGATTGAAGTAACTAGAAGAATAAGAATGGGGTGGAGCACATTCGGCAAGCACTCTCAAATTATGACAGGTAGATTGCCACTATCCCTCAAGAGGAAGGTATATAACAGCTGTATCTTGCCGGTACTTAGCTACGGAGCAGAAACCTGGAGACTTACAAAGAGGGTTGAGCTTAAATTGAGGACGACGCAGCGAGCAATGGAAAGAAAAATGGTAGGTGTAACTTTAAGAAACAAGAAGAGAGCAGAGTGGATTAGGGAACAAACGGGGGTTAAGGATATCGTAGCTGAAATCAAGAAGAAGAAATGGACATGGGCAGGGCATGTAGCGCGTAGACAGGATAACCGCTGGTCATTAAGGGTAACTGACTGGATTCCCAGAGAAGGGAAGCGGGTTAGGGGGAGACAGAAGGTTAGGTGGGCAGATGAGATTAAGAAGTTTGCGGGTATAAATTGGCAGCAGCAAGCACAGGACCGTATTAACTGGCGGAACATCGGAGAGGCCCTTGTCCTGCAGTGGACGTAGTCAGGCTGATGATATATATATATATATATATATATATATATATATATATATATATATATATATATATATATATATATATATATATATATATATATATATATATAGCCATTGACCTCCTTCGCGACGCCGCCAACGCATGGCATGCCTATGAAGGCGTCAGACAGAGATAGTACAGAGATAGTGGTCAGAATGGTGTGCGAGATTGACGAGTGTCTTTCACCCGCTTTTTTAATGCTTGCGACCCCTTTCCTGCCGATCAAGTGTCAACCACGCATCAGAGTTATGAGGCACACATCTTCGACAGTGCGACTCAGGTGTCGATCCATCAGCCCCCCCCCCCCCCCTTCTCATTCAGCAAATATCAACCTTGTGAGGGGCAGCGACACCCTTGTACATTTTTTGTGCCCTGTGACTGCTCCACTGACAGCCTTGTGGAAAGTCCTGTGGCAAACGATTCCAGCCGTAAGGGGTCCTCTTCACTACAGGTGTCAACTCCACGACGATACCTGTTGCACAACACACCTTGACAGAGTTAAAGCCGCATCTCCGCCAGAGATATCGATGACGCAAGCCTGAAGCCCATCAGCACCTTGGAACGTGGAGACACGTACTCTAATTGTGAACACGCTACACGCTCAGAAGCCTGGGGGGCCCGTGCCAACGATCAACATTATTATGCCCGCAGACCTGCCTGAGCTGCGTATGCGATGTTCAGTGCAGTCATTGGCCGAATGCGCAAGTGGTCGGTCACCTTGCGCTGAGCGAAGACCAAACTCCTGATACAGGGGCCTAGCAGTCGTTTCAGTGCGCGCCGATGGTCAGACTGTTGGCTCTCACAACAAAGTTGCCGCATCTATTACTCCGGTTTCGATGTATTCAGTGTATCCCAGACACACACCAGCGAGCACTTGCATTCGCAGAGGCATTTTCAGCCGATTCAACGATGCTTCTCTGCTCCGCCGCGCTGGTCTAGTGGCTAAGGTACTCGGCTGCTGACCCGCAGGTCGCGGGTTCAAATCCCGGCTGCGGCGGCTGCATTTCCGATGGAGGCGGAAATGTCGTAGGCCCGTGTGCTCAGATTTGGGTGCACGTTAAAGAACCCCAGGTGGTCTAAATTTCCGGAGTCCTTCACTACGGCGTCTCTCATAATCATATGGTGGTTTTGGGACGTTAAACCCCACAAATCAATCAATCAACGATGCTTCTCTGGTCAAGGCGCGAGAGACCGACACGGCTGCAGACATCGAAAACATGCCGCTGCGGTTAAAGCGTCGCTCCCTTACGTCCAAAGCACGACCACGGCCGTCACAGTGCTACCAAGGCCATCAGCGACCAACCCGACAAAACCACTGTCGGCCCCCAGAATGTCCGTCAGCTGGGCCAGACAAGCCACTCAAACCCCGACCCCACTTCATACAAGATCGACTACCGCGGAACAGCCAGTGCACACCACCAGAGACGATTTCTACAGGTGACGTTGAAGTGGTCAAGTGTCCCAGGCGGCTATAGACATGACAAGTGTGGGATCTCTCTACGATCGCTCTGTAGATGCTCTAACCACAGTATGAAAACGACTAAGGGCCAGGAGTCAGTGTGCACAAATTTATTCTGCCTGCCAAAGGTCGTGTACAATCAGTGAGACCTGACGAAAACGCCAAGCGCGAAGCGCCGCAGTTTATGGCTGGCACGCATCAGGCGCGCCGATATCCGACTGTGCGGCACTTAGCTTCGTATCAGCTGAGGTGGGAATGCGTTTTCTTATTGTTTAAATGCAGGAACACTACGCAAGAACGGATGAAATCGCATTCGTAGGCAGGTCATCTAATCCCGATTGGCCACCGTCGTTCTGCGCGCGTCATGAAGCCCCCGCTCGCTGCGACCGCGTGATTGCCTGCAGAGCGTTCGGCGGCGGCGGTCTCGGTGTCGGTCGGCACAGGAGGCGGCGACGCAGAGATGTCCTGCCCCCACCGGGAGACGGTAGCAACTTCGGTGTTTTAAATCTCCGGCAGGGTATCTGTCACTAGTCCCGTTAATTAGGGAGGCAATCGCCGGTTTAATTCTAAGGGTCGGCGTATCAGCCCCCCCCCCCCCCCCCAAACTGCACCAAGAAAACACGGACAGATTACATTTGGTGTTATGTGGCGCGCCAGCGAACGCCGGCTGTGGCCCAAAGAACGAGTCAGAGCCGAGAGTTCATAAACAAAACAAAAACGTATTCTCAAATACGGCAGATCAGTGCCTCCTCTATAACTTTCAGTGCCTGGTGGATGGGGAGGAGAACAAAAGGCGCGACCGTCGGCGCGAGTACAACCGTTCACCGCCAGGCGCCGCCACCCAAACAGGGTTTCGCGGTCTTTCGCCGCTTTCGCTCGCTGCCCGCGCATCAGTTGCGCAGGTGCGGCTGCTAGTTTCGTGTCGCGATTTTAATGTTATAGGGGAGGCACTGGGCAGATCAAACACACAAATATGCACTCTCGGCGATAGTCATAAGCACTCTCGGCAATAGTTCTAAGCACGAGGACGCAACCCGCCTTGCTTGATGTCTGTGGAAACTTGTAAGCGGTCGAATTCAAGCCCTCACTCACCACGTTGTCTCGACTAACTCATTTTGTGTGCACGCGCTTAAAGGGGCCCTCTAACACTTTTGAAGCACTTATTTTTTGTATGTGTTTTTCGTAGACCGATGGCCGGGGATACTTTTAGCATAGGTTCAAGCACCGATATGAAATCATTTAGTATTTTAATCGTGCAATAACCTCATTTTTGCCGACCGCGTCGGCGCACAGTGACGCTCGCTAGAACTACGCGGGCGGAAATGATGACGATGAGCGGAGCCTATCACAGGACGCGTAAAGCCTCGCTCCGAAGCAAAAGGACCTGCTCGAGTTCTGACAAGTCGGGGAGGCTCATTTCTACCAGCCTCACCCAGCTGTTCGACTGGGTAAACAAAACGGCGTGGTCGGGCACCACGTTGCCTGTTGCTATAGCAACAGTGTCATAAGCACACTTGACTGAACAGGCAACAATGGTGTACGAGCTTCCTCTACGTAAGAGCTTTCAGCCCATGTCATTGGTGGCTCCCTGCAACGTCACAGCAGGGAGTGAAACCGTCACGGTGAAACGTGGTCATGTCACCGCGCGAAATTTGAGTTGAGGGTAGGCATTTTTTTTCTTGTATTTTGAATTTTTAAATTGAATAACTTCGTACTGCGTGCCGCTATCGCTGCCGTTCTTGCTGCACTGATTTGTCCGTGCGTCAGTCTATGCAGTCCACGAGTAAAAAAGGGGGAGTTGAAAAGTGTTAGAGGGCCCCCCTTTAATCGGTTTTCCTAATTTTTAATCGAAGTCAAAGTCTTGCGTGTCCTGAGCTGTTGAAGCCTTTGTTGCTTTCTGTATTCACTGAGATGAAAGTAGGTGAGGCATCTACGCCGCGTGACTGTGTTGTTTATACCGTCGCCGATGGGAGGCAAGTTTGCCGATGAAGTTACCGGCGCCGCTTGTACCTACAATTGTTCATACGAAAGGTGATGCGTGCCCGGCTGCTCCCTCTCTTCCCGTGTCTGCTGTGGAAAGAGGGCGCAGCGGCCAGTGTTGGAGATCGCGTAACGAGCATGTGAAGCGCTCCTTGTGAAAACGGAACTTCAGTCACATGGCATGCTCTGCCAGCGTTCGCGGCTTTTATGTGTATGAAGACTTTTGTGTGCATGAAGAAAACGCTGCTTACAGTGGACTGCAGTTTTATTTGCGTAAAGCTGAATCACTGAATCGTCATCAAGTGATGAGACTCCTTGATGAAGACCGTGTGCGTGACCGTTGTTTTGCGGAATCCTGGCGGGAAGCCGAGCGCCTGTATCAGGAGTCTCGATTTCCGCGCGATGCAGGCGACGACGAGTGTGGTATAACAAAAGCTCGCTGGACTGCAGTGTTATGTTACACTCTCGAGAGGCCCAACGTGTGTCGCAGATTCAACAGCGCATGCCGCTCTGCGCTGGACACGGAATCCAGCTGGCGCGAGTTTCAATATAAGTCTCTCTGGTGTCTCCTCGTCGATGCCTTCAAACTTCTGCCGCCCTTCGAAAGGGTCCCTGACACATTGTATCGCGGAGTCAAAACAGCGCGACCCTACAGTGACTCTGATACGGCCAGATTTCCCCACTTTGTGTCTGCCAGCAAGTGTTACAGCGTGGCGGAGAGATTCGGCCGTGGAGGTTGCGTGTTGGCGCTCCAGTCGGTGCCACCGCAATTCGTGCGCGATATAAGTAACTATTCCGTGTATCCGCACCACCAAGAAGTTCTCATCTGGCCTCTATGCACATTTACATTTAAGGGGTTGAATATGAAAGTTCCGACGCTCAAGTTCCAGTGTGCTGCGCCATTGCGTGACCCCATACCGCTGCAGCCTCGTGCGCCGTCTACGACAGTTGACGCGGCTACCGAAAACGGTCCTCGAGACGACCATGTCTTCAGTCTAAAGTTCGCGCAGCTGTACTTGCTTTGCATCGCACCGACCCAGCTGACCGCGGACCTTGGCGGCACCGTGCTGACTCCGTGTGATCTGGAACTTGGGCGACAGCGGCGAACCAGGTCGGTTGTTCGGAATTGATTAGCTCATTTTGCGTATTTCGTAATAGCTTCGGAAAGTTTGATGCTTGTGGTAGCTGGTTTCCTATAAGCGCGGGCCGCATTGAACGAATTCTCGGCACATTTGCCGCGTGGGCGCACAATGAATGTTAACCAATGCCACTGGTGTGCTACCAGGTTTACACGTAGAGATACACAAACAAAAATAAAGTGATTTGGGGAACGATGCTCTGCCAGCGCACCTCAGCTGGTGGAGCATCGCATGCGGAATGCATGCTTTGCGAGTTTGGCTCCACCAGCGGCTAGTTATTTCATTTGCAGTGTTTCTCTTGATAAGATTTTTCGTCTCCAGAAATGGTTTGCCTGTGTTTTGTCTAGTGACTGTACCTCCACTTCCATTGCACACTTTTTGATGATACTAGTAAGATTATCGTTCACTATGTCAACGTTAACGTTGGCTACCTCGTGTAGTGCCTCAAATCTATTATGAAGCAAAACTCTGAATTCCTCTATTTTCCCTCTCACTGCTAGTTTATTAATTGGCTTCTTGCGTATCAGTTTTTGTCTTTGCTTTTTTAAATATAAGCGAATACGAGCTCTTACCATCCTATGGTCACTGCATCAGATCTTGCCAATTTTACATCTTGTACAATGCCTGGGTGTGCACACAGAATGAAGTCTATTTCATTTTTAGTTTTGCCACTAGGACTTCGCCACTTCCACTTGCGATTAGCTCGTTTTCTGGAGAAGGTATTCAGGATCGGTAAATTATTTCGTTCTGCAAACTATACTACTAACTCCTCTTTGTCATTTCTAGAGCTGATGCCATATTCCCCCACTGCATGATCTCCATACTCTTTCTTGCCTACTCTGGCATTGAAGTCGCCCATCAGAATAGTATACTGTGTCTTTCAGGCTGTCTACCAACCTGGAAAACTTGGAAAGGTAAAGGAATTCAGGCCCTTCTGGGAAAAGTCGGGGAAACTGATGGCAGTGTGTGCATCTGTCACAAAAATAAGCATTACCATTGATCAAAGCTTTAAAAGTCGCTACTTCGGCTGACTACGGTGAACAACTAAAAGAGGTGGGGAGAAAGGCCAGTTGCTTCTTAGTGAAAACCCGAAAGCCAAAAGAACACAAAGTTCGCCGACAATTCAGCACCTCATGTGGCGGCCTTGTTCACAATAAAAGCTATAATAAAGGCACAGCATATTTAAAGGGACACTAAAGAGCAAAGCTATTTTTCGTGCGTTAGTGAAGTACAATTTCACAATCCCTAAAACACCATTCTTACCGCGACATTTCGTTTGGTAAGCGAGAAAGCGTGCAAAAAAAAAAAAAATGCGAGTGGAGACGCCACCTTCAGATTCCTGTACCAAACACTGTGACGTCATATATTTTGAAGGCGGCTACTGGGTCCTACATAACTTCTACTCAATAAAAGTGAAGTACATTGTCATCTGTAGGTACTATAGATCTAGCATATGAAGTTCCAGAGATTTTCCTCAAGCCAAATAGAAGTGCATTTTTAAATATCTCTTGACATGGGGAGATCTCGGTTCAAAATTTAAAAATGAAAGTTCAACCTTTATTTTCTACTTATGATAGTGAAAAGTAAGGCATTAGAGTTCTCGGAGAGCAGTTTGTCAATCTAAACCAAGTCAGTTTTTTTTTTTTTGTCCCTTTAAGTACAGCTCAGTACGTGGCATAAACCCAGAGAGTACATTGTCGGAAACGTCCCATCACTCCTGTTCAGCATATGCGCAGCTGTCTGTATTTGCAGAAATTTTATGTGCACTCGTGATGCTAGCTTTTTTTTTTTTTTTTCAGAACATGTGCCATTGACAAGTCAATTTGATGGCTTGTAGATTCCACATTGTTCAGCAAAAGAATTCGAGGGCATGCATCGTTTTGTGACATGCTCATGATGTTTAACTCTTCTTGAAATCACCGGTTTCACCGTTGTACTGGTTGTCGCAATTCTGGGAGCTTATGGCGTAAGCAAGACCAGGGAAGTTTTCACTCAGCAACTTGTCCTTCATGTGGACTATACCATTTCTTAGCTTCCATATTTCTACATGAACTATTATGGATGTCTGTTGCTTCTACATATCACGCAGCATATCTGACTTTCGAACCACAGCGTTACTCTCGTAGGTAAATTTGTTTGTTTGTTTTGGCCACGATTTCGGCTTGGCTTGAAGGCCTTCTGATTCGGCTAGAATCGCTATCAGTAGAGGTTTGCCAGGGTATGCCGTGCCTATTATTGTTATAATTATTACTATTTTTATTATTGGCGATGCAACGGAAAATGTCCTCAGCTACAAGGGTAGCAGTTTCAAGGGTAGCATTGGGTAACTTCAGCTAAATTTCTTACTTGAATTTCTGGAGACGGTGTTCTTAAATCTGTAATTATTATTTTGCATCATGCCCTTATAAGAGCATATAAACAAAGGTTACATGCTGGCATTTGTGATGCACCTATGAAATTGAGGTAGCTGTTCCGACAAGACGGATTCCTTCATGGCATCAAAATTTTAAAATGTCAGCTCTTTAAACGGTACCGCCAGTTTTCATTGCAGGCATCTGAGAACTTCCATTGTGCTCTAAGCGTCGAAGTCCAGAGAAATAAAACGCCGACACGCATCTACTCGTCGTGATATATATATATATATATAATCGCAGTACCGCTCCGTCCCTGCGACAATGTCGTAAGTTGTTGTCAAGGGAAGGCGCACAGAATATGCGAGTTGTAGGTATTGTTTTCAGCTGGGAAGTATGTTTTAGAGGTGTGCAAATTAGGTAGAGATACAGCTGTCCATGTCAATCTAATTCAATTCAATCCACATCCCGAGCACCCTGGGCTGTAGCCATTGCATTTAACTAGAATAGGCTGGAGTGGTGGAACCGGCCGGGCTCTCCCGTTGTCAAGGGAAGGCGCCATTTCTACGTTTCGTGGCAGTTTTGGCTGTGTTGTTGGACTATCGCGGGCTCCTACAAGCTTTCAGCTGCAGTTAATGTTAACTCGGGAGTTTGCGTCCTGGTTCTTCCGAACATCAAACAGCGAACTTGCTCACTGCCGGGCTCAGATGTTTTATTTTGACCGGATGGCCATTTTCACATTTACTGCACTCGCTCGGACCGTTTTGAGCACGTGTGGTAAATGTGTTTACTTAATCTACAACTAAAAGAGGTGGGGAGAAGGGCCAGTTGCTTCTTAGTGAAAACCCGAAAGCCAAAAGAACACAAAGTTCGCCGACAATTCAGCACCTCATGTGGCGGCCTTGTTCACAATAAAAGCTATAATAAAGGCACAGCATATTTAAAGGGACACTAAAGAGCAAAGCTATTTTTCGTGCGTTAGTGAAGTACAATTTCACAATCCCTAAAACACCATTCTTACCGCGACATTTCGTTTGGTAAGCGAGAAAGCGTGCAAAAAAAAAAAAAAAAATGCGAGTGGAGTTGCCACCTTCAGATTCCTGTACCAAACACTGTGACGTCATATATTTTGAAGGCGGCTACTGGGTCCTACATAACTTCTACTCAATAAAAGTGAAGTACATTGTCATCTGTAGGTACTATAGATCTAGCATATGAAGTTCCAGAGATTTTCCTCAAGCCAAATAGAAGTGCATTTTTAAATATCTCTTGACATGGGGAGATCTCGGTTCAAAATTTAAAAATGAAAGTTCAACCTTTATTTTCTACTTATGATAGTGAAAAGTAAGGCATTAGAGTTCTCGGAGAGCAGTTTGTCAATCTAAACCAAGTCAGTTTTTTTTTTTTTTGTCCCTTTAAGTACAGCTCAGTACGTGGCATAAACCCAGAGAGTACATTGTCGGAAACGTCCCATCACTCCTGTTCAGCATATGCGCAGCTGTCTGTATTTGCAGAAATTTTATGTGCACTCGTGATGCTAGCTTTTTTTTTTTTTTTCAGAACATGTGCCATTGACAAGTCAATTTGATGGCTTGTAGATTCCACATTGTTCAGCAAAAGAATTCGAGGGCATGCATCGTTTTGTGACATGCTCATGATGTTTAACTCTTCTTGAAATCACCGGTTTCACCGTTGTACTGGTTGTCGCAATTCTGGGAGCTTATGGCGTAAGCAAGACCAGGGAAGTTTTCACTCAGCAACTTGTCCTTCATGTGGACTATACCATTTCTTAGCTTCCATATTGCTACATGAACTATTATGGATGTCTGTTGCTTCTACATATCACGCAGCATATCTGACTTTCGAACCACAGCGTTACTCTCGTAGGTAAATTTGTTTGTTTGTTTTGGCCACGATTTCGGCTTGGCTTGAAGGCCTTCTGATTCGGCTAGAATCGCTATCAGTAGAGGTTTGCCAGGGTATGCCGTGCCTATTATTGTTATAATTATTACTATTTTTATTATTGGCGATGCAACGGAAAATGTCCTCAGCTACAAGGGTAGCAGTTTCAAGGGTAGCATTGGGTAACTTCAGCTAAATTTCTTACTTGAATTTCTGGAGACGGTGTTCTTAAATCTGTAATTATTATTTTGCATCATGCCCTTATAAGAGCATATAAACAAAGGTTACGTGCTGGCATTTGTGATGCACCTATGAAATTGAGGTAGCTGTTCCGACAAGACGGATTCCTTCATGGCATCAAAATTTTAAAATGTCAGCTCTTTAAACGGTACCGCCAGTTTTCATTGCAGGCATCTGAGAACTTCCATTGTGCTCTAAGCGTCGAAGTCCAGAGAAATAAAACGCCGACACGCATCTACTCGTCGTGATATATATATATATATATATATATATATATATATATATATATATATAATCGCAGTACCGCTCCGTCCCTGCGACAATGTCGTAAGTTGTTGTGTTGTCAAGGGAAGGCGCACAGAATATGCGAGTTGTAGGTATTGTTTTCAGCTGGGAAGTATGTTTTAGAGGTGTGCAAATTAGGTAGAGATACAGCTGTCCATGTCAATATAATTCAATTCAATTCACATCCCGAGCACCCTGGGCTGTAGCCATTGCATTTAACTAGAATAGGCTGGAGTGGTGGAACCGGCCGGGCTCTCCCGTTGTCAAGGGAAGGCGCCATTTCTACGTTTCGTGGCAGTTTTGGCTGTGTTGTTGGACTATCGCGGGCTCCTACAAGCTTTCAGCTGCAGTTAATGTTAACTCGGGAGTTTGCGTCCTGGTTCTTCCGAACATCAAACAGCGAACTTGCTCACTGCCGGGCTCAGATGTTTTATTTTGACCGGATGGCCATTTTCACATTTACTGCACTCGCTCGGACCGTTTTGAGCACGTGTGGTAAATGTGTTTACTTAATCTACATGAGCGCCTTTTTTATTTATTTATTTATTTTTTTACTCGAGGGTTTGTTTCCTATGCACAGTTTTCCAAGCGGACGTGACAGTCACGGAATTTGCTTTTAATTATCATGGAAAACCTGAAAAAGTCGGGGAATTTCGAAAAACATCACAATGGTAGACACCCTCGTCCTTACTTCATTAATGGCTGACTCTACATCTTCATAGGAGAATTCAACCAAATGATCATCATGGCTCGATGTAGGTGCATATGCCTGTATCACATTCTTGTTGTATTAATGCAGGCACTACGGAATCGGAGCATTAAAGAACCCTACATAAACATACTGGAAGAAATCTAC
Source organism: Rhipicephalus annulatus (assembly GCA_013436015.1). Classification (NCBI taxonomy): domain Eukaryota; kingdom Metazoa; phylum Arthropoda; class Arachnida; order Ixodida; family Ixodidae; genus Rhipicephalus; species Rhipicephalus annulatus. The sequence continues at coordinate 17,828 of WOVY01001986.1, read as the reverse complement.
GGTGGGTTAACAACCACCATAGTTCTCCATAAAGAAAGCGGCAGAATCGCAAGAGAAGGGTAGGCTGGAGGAAACGATCTCTCCAATGCTATTCACCGCATGTTTACAGGAGGCTTTCAGGATCCTAGATTGGGAAGAGTTAGGGATAAGAGTAAATGGAAAGTAGTAACTCAGGGTACAAATTGCAGCTCATTATTATTGAGCTGGCCACGGAAAGCAGAAAAGTAGGCCCGAAAATTATGCACAAATTTAAAGTACTGTGCAACAGTCTCGGAAGAAAACAGCACTTTGGGATAGGTGGAGAGGCGCTGGAAGTTGTAAAAGAATGGGTCTACTTAGGGCAGGTAGTAACCGCGGAAGCAAACCATGAGAATGAAATAACTGGAAGACTAAGGATGGAGTGGATTACATTCTGCAAGTATTCTTAAATCATGAATGATAATTTGCCACAAACCCTCAAGAGGAAGCTATATAACAGCTATACATCTTGCCAGTACTTACCTACGAGCAGAAACCTGGAAGCTTACCCGCATGTCGCGGGTTCGATTCCCGGCTGCGGCGGCTGCATTTCCGATGGAGGCGGAAATGTTGTAGGCCCGTGTGCTCAGATTTGGGCGCACGTTAAAGAACCCCAGGTGGTCGAAATTTCCGGAGCCCTCCACTACGGCGTCTCTCATAATCATATGGTGGTTTTGGGACGTTAAACCCCACATATCAATCAGAAACCTGGAAGCTTACAAAGAGGGTTCAGCTTAAATTGAGGACGATGCAGTGAGCGTTGGAAAGAAAATGCTAGGTATAACCTTAAGAGACAAGAAGAGAGCGGAGTGGGTCAGGGAATAAACCAGGGTTAAGGCTATCATAGTTGCAATTAAGAAGAAGAAATGGACATGGGCCAGGCACATAGGCAGGATAACTGCTGGTCATTAAAGGTGATGGACTGGATTCCCAGAGAACGCAAACGCACAAAGGGAAGAAAGGAAGTTAAATGGGCTGATGAGATTAAAATGTCTCGGGTATAACGTGGCAACAGAAAGCACAAGACCGGATTCATTGGCGGATGGATCATGGGAGAGGCCTTTGCCCGACAGTGGGCGTAGTCAGGCTGATGATTGATGATGATGTTTCTCTTATCTTGTAATTTCTACTGTTCAATTGAAAGGGACAAATAACGACCCATGAGCATTCAATGGCTTGGTAATCTGTAGACTTGAAGTGGTTGTGTCTACCAAGTTTTTCAAGATGGGGGGGGGGGGGTGTCATTTTGGGCATCTCGGACTCACTTAGTATAATGTTGTATGATTAATATTGCATCTTCCGTATTCACTTATGTACAGCAATGGTTAGCACTGGCTAATGTTGGCTATATGCTTATATAATAGCAGCGCTATCTTCATTCAGTCTCAATCCAGTGGTTGAGTGTTAGTGTTTTTGCTTCAAAAGCTAGTGTACCCGGGCCTTTCTCAAAACATAACATAACTTATAAGCATAATAGTACCTTTGTTTGCCAAAGCTATGTCATGCATATTTCTCACAGAAAGATTTGGGCTCAAATAAATTACCTGAAGATGTCATTAAAAATTTTTGAAAGCACTACATAATCTACTATACTACTGCTTCACTCTTAAAATTCTAGCGAGCAGAAACCATCGATGTCATCAGCCTGTATTATGATCAGTGAAAGAAGAATGCCTTCCCCATTTGTCACCAATTTATCCCATCTCACTCAATCCAATTCTATTTTAAAGGAGTACTGACACGAAACTTTTCACATGTCGTTTTTTTTTTTTTCATCAAGTTATAGGTCAAGCCCCCGAGAACGTAGGAAACATACCAGTAGGCGTGACTGCGGCATGAAAAATTACAGCATGATTTTAAAAGCTAGTTTCGGTTCCTACTTCCTACTATATCCTGACATCACGGATGGATAGATGGATGGATGGATTGATATGGCTGTACCCTTTAGATAGGGCGGTGGCTAACGCCACCAAGCCATGATACTTACTGAACCAAAAACTTCATTTTTTTCCTTTTAAATAGTGAGGTTGAGGACTCGTACTTTGCAGTGAAGGGTTTAATTTTCACTCGTGCCTTGACTTTATCCACCAATCAGATGACCTCCTCCTAGTTATTTCTACCCACTTAGTCTATTTTGCCCTCCCTGTCCCTAAACCCCAGTGCTTCGAAAACCTCTGCGCCATCATCCTGAACTATGGGGTGAAGTCCTTTGCAGATAATTATCAAGTGTTCAGCAGTTTCTTCTTCCTTTTCACACACACTGCATATTGTGTCTACCCCTTCGTAATTGGCCCGATATGTCTTGGCTCGCAATACTCCCGTGTTGGCCTCAAACAGTAGAGAACTACCCCGTGTATTATCATAGATCCTTTCCTTGGCAATTAATTACCTGCTTAAAAGTTCGATAGATTTCTAGTGCGGATTTCTTAATCATGACAATTTTCCACATATCGGTCTCAGCTTTTTTCACCTTCTTCTTAACCGATAATTCTTTTTGGTTTGGCCCCCTGCTGTTTTCTAAGTATTTACCAGTCAATTTTCTGGTTCGCTTTCTCCATTTTGTATCAACATTCTTCATGTACAAGTAGCTGAATACCTTCCTAGTCCAACGCTGCTCCGTCATTTCTCCCAATCGCTTCTCAATTTTTATCTTGCTGCTAGCTTCCCTGCCCTCAAATGATGTCCATCCCGTATCACCTTGTACTCACTGATTTGTTTTATTTCCGTGAGCTCCTAAGGCAAGCCTACCTATTCCACGTTGCTTAATTTCTAATCTTGCTTGAATTTCTGATCTCATGCACAAGACCACATTGCCGAACGTCAGACCAGGAACCATGACCCCTTTCTATATTCCTGCCACTTTCCCTTTTAGCCATAAATGTTCCTTGCACTCCTGCCTGACCCTTTGCCAGTCAGTACTTTTATGGATGAATGCCTGAATATCACCCCCCTTTCTGCTGCTTTCTGTTCTATTACAATATTACCACGCATATTCCGGATTGTTAGGAGGTTGTTCCATGTCCCTAAGATGTGTTTCTACACAACCGTATACCATTGGCCTCTCCTCCCTTAGCTGTTGTTTTGTCTCTTCCCACTTCAGCCTGTTCCTGCCACCCTGCATGTTAATATACCCTATGTCTGAATTGGCTCGGCCCTCGTGGCTACGTCTATTTCTGCCCCGGACTCTACCTATCTTAGACAATAGTGCCACTTTGGAATCGTATCTGTCCATACCACCTGTCGTAGTCTCCCTGGTTGTTTTTCCTCGTTACTAGCTATCCTGCGCCACTGTTTTCCGGGCGCCGCTCGCTCCGCCTACAGAAGTTCAGCGCCCCTATTCGCCGAGCACCATCACGTGGTCATAGGTGGTTCATTTGCACTGCGGAGATGCCAACGCTACGCAGATTCTGGGCAGATCAAGAGGGTTTGACAACGGCTGTTGCCATTCTCGCCGTGCTTCTTTGGTAATCTAGCCATGCTGCCTATTGTTCACGAGAAATGCGGCAGCAAGTGCATTCTGTGTTGAATTGTACTACGTATAGCCCATGCGATTAGACGCTGGTGTAGCGGGTGTTGCTATAGAAAGATTAGTGTTCAGTTGGAAGGAATAAACGCTTGGACATTGTCGTCGGCAGGATTTTCTCTTAGGGGCGCAAACCATTGTTGCATTGCTGCTTAGGGAGAGTGCGAGCACTGGTCTAGCTTGGGTGAGGGCAAGTGCTGTAGTGGCATGAGGGGGCCAAGGGCCCCTTTCCCACTCCTCTGCTGACGACCATGCGCTTGCCTTTTTTTTTTTTAAACCTGTCTACGGCACTACAAAACCTGCTCTATTTGTGTTAACCACAGATGCAGTAGTGAATACGTTATACATGCAGAGTTGGGCAGCGTGTGTCAGCTGCATACGTCCAAATTATATAGTCTGGCGGTTGAAATGCTAAAAACAAAGGGAGAATTTAAACTAGAACTATTTGAATCGGCAAGGTGTTGCTCCTAGTGCGTGAACTGAATAGAGCTTTGAAACCTTAAGCGAAAAGAATGTTGGACACGACAGGGTTGTTGAACGACGATTCACATGAATTGTCGTTAGCCGCGATTGTAATAGGATCGCAATACGAGATGTGCACTTAACTCGGGCGTCGCATGGCCACTCTCGATCGCTATCCAGCTCGATTCAGTTGAGGACTAGAAAGCTTTAGCTGGTTAACTCACACAATTAACGAATGAGCCCAACGCGATGGAAATATTCTATTCCTGGCTCGATAGCGATCAAAAGCGAAAAATAATCCTATATATGTAAATGGGAAAAACAGTGCAAAAGAAGCCGAAGCTAATGTGTGGCTTACTACAAATATACACATGTACTTCTGGTTTAATGAGCTGACGCACGTTCTTTCATTATTACTTACAAAAAACGTTAACATAAAATCAAGGCTTCTAGGCGTGACCAGAGCAACTGAGTTTGCCTCGTACTTTCATAAAAATAGAAAGAAAGCAAAGAAATAATAAAGCAACACTACAAGCTCGAGCGCTGTTCCTACGTTGGTGGAGAGTGGCTTTTCAGCAAGACATTTGAACCCAAGATGGCGTACCTTGGCGCCACTCTGCTACCTAAAGGTAGCATATACAGTAACTGTATATGCGCTGCTCGTAGCAGCAGTATGGATGGATGGATATGGCTGTACCCTTTAGATCGGGCGGTGGCTAGCGCCACCAAGCCGTAATACTTAATGAACCAAAAACTAGATTTATTTTTTTTCTTTAAAAACTGAGTTTGAGGATTCGTACTTTGCAGTGAAGAGTTTAATTTTCACTCGTGCCTTGACTTTAGCCACCAATCAGATAACCTCCTTCTAGTTAAGTCTACCTGCTTAATGTCTATTTTGCCCTCCCGGTCCCTAAACCCCAGTGCTTTTAAAAACTCTGCGCCATCATCCTGAACTTTAGGGTGAAGCCCTTTACAGAACATTATCAAGTGTTCGGCAGTTTCTTCTTCCTCTCCACACGCACTGCATACTGTGTCTATCCCTTCGTATTTGGCCCGATATGTCTTGGTTCGCAGTACTCCCGTCCTAACCTCAAACAGTAGAGAACTACCCCGAGTATTATCATAGATCCTTTCCTTGGCAATTTCCTGCTTAAATGTTCGATAGATCTCTAGTGCGGACTTCTTAATCATGTCCATTCTCCACATGTCAGTCTCCGTTTCCTTCACTTTCTTCTTAACCGATAGTTCTTTTTGGTTTGGCCACCTGCTGTTTTCTAAGTATTTACCAGTCAATTTCCTGGTTCGCTTCCTCCATTTTGTATCGACATTCTTCATGTACAAGTAGCTGAAAACCTTCCTAGCCCAACGCTCCTCCCCCATTTCTCTCAATCGCTTCTCAAATTTTATCTTGCTGTTCGCTTCCCTGCCCTCAAATGATGTCCATCCCATATCACCTTGTACTCCCTGATTTGATGTATTCCCGTGAGCTCCTAAAGCAAGCCTACTTATTCTACGTTGCTTAATCTCTAATCTTGCTTGAACTTCTGATCTCATGCACAAGACCGCATTGTCGAACGTCAGCCCAGGAACCATGACCCCTTTCCATATTCCTCTCAGAACATCATACCTATTGTAATTCCACCGTGCCCTATTTTTCATCACTGCTGCATTCTTGTTACCTTTAGTCGTCACATATATTTCGTGTTCCCTCAGGTACTTGGTCCCATTGCTTATCCATACGCCCAGATATTTGTATTTGTCTGTTATCTCTAGCGTGACCTCCTGTATTCTAAGCTCACTACCTTCGTTGTCATTGAAAATCATGACTGCTGATTTTTTCTTACTGAATCTAAAATCTAACCTATCTTCCTCATTACCGCAGATGTCCATCAATCTCTTCAAATCTTCCTTGTTGTTGGCCATTAGCACTATATCATCTGCGTACATTAATGCTGGTAGTGCCTGATCAATAAGTTTTCCTTGTTTGACTAAAGAGAGGTTGAAGCCCAGTCCACTTCCCTCTAATTTGGCCTCTAATCCTTGTAGGTACATCATGAATAATAAGGGTGACAGGGGACACCCCTGCCTAAGCCCCCGTTTTACCTCTGCATGCTTGGATACCTGTTTTTCCCACTTTATAACTACCTTCTTACCTTTATAGATATCCTTTAAAAGATTAGTGACTACATGTTCCACACCTAGTGTGTCCAGTATTACCCACAATTCCTCTTGAACCACGCTATCGTACGCTCCCTTGATACTCAAAAATGCTAGCCACAGGGGCCTGTGTTCCTTTTCTGCTATTTCAGTGCACTGCGTCAGTGAGAACAGATTGTCTTCCAACTGCCTGTGTTTCCGAAACCCATTCTGCAGTTCCCCCAGCACCCCCTCATCCTCTATCCATGCCTGCAGTCTTTCCTTTATAATCTGCATCGCCAGCCTGTAGACCACTGATGTCACTGTTATAGGACGGTAGTTGTTTATGTCAGCTTTGTCCCCCTTTCCTTTATAGATCATGCTCATCCTGCTAAGTTTCCATTCATTGGGAACTTCACCATCGATTATTATTTTGCTCACTGCCTCTCTCAAAGCCTGCTTAGACTTCGGACCTAATGTCTTTATCAGCATAATTGCAATGCCATCTGGGCCTGTTGATGTATTACTAGGAACCCTTTTCTCAGCCCTTTCCCACTCTCGTTATGAAAATGGAGCCATTGCACCACTTGATTCGTCCTTGTCTATTGTGGTGCATAAAGTACTTCTTTGTTGAAATTTTTCTGTCACCCTTGTTCTTATATATTCAATAGCTTCGTCCCCTTCTAGCCTAGCACCTTGGGCTGTAGTTATAAAACTCTGCTCTAGGCTCGTCTCATTTCTTAGGGTGTTTAGATGGTTCCAAAATTTTGCAGCTGCCTTTTTATCTTTTTTATGTACTTCTGCCAGCCACTGAGCTCCCTTTCTTCTAATCTTTTCATTGATCAGAAGGGATGCATCCCTTCTACAGCTTAGAAAGGTTTCCCATTTTCTTTCAACATCATCTGTCGGTTCACCCCGCTGCTTAGCATGCCTCTGTTCCCTAGAGGCTTGCTGACGTTTTGCTATGGCTCTCTTAACTTCCTCATTCCACCAACTTTTGGGTTTGTATCTTCTTTTCCGGGGTGACTTGTCACGCGTCTTAGCAAGCTCTAGCTCAAAGAGTCTAATTAGATTCGTGTATGTCCACACTGTCTTATTATCCTCCGTGATTACTTTCTCAATTTGTTTAGGGGCTATTTCAATTTGCCTTTCTGGATAAAAATTTTCCTGTAGTTGCTCATCTTGTCTCCTTCCCACTTTCACTGCTTTTCCAAAACTTAGCTTGATACGTTTGTGATCACTACCCAGACTTCTGGAGCCACCTTCATCTATGTGCATTCCCCTGAGCTTATCATACATCCTATGTGACATCAGTGCGTAATCTATCGTCGACTGCAGCCTTCCTACCTCCCATGTTATTTGCCCTTCACACTTCTCGGCATTGTTGCAAATGATCAAATCAAGTCTTTCACATATATCCATGATCATTTTGCCTGTCGGGTCGGTATACCCATCTATATCTTCTATGTGAGCATTCATGTCTCCTAGTGTAATTATCTCGCACTCTCTTCCTAACTCCTGAATGTCCTTTGATATACACTCTACCATTGCCTGGTTTTTCTCTCTGGCCTTTGCTCCCGTCCACAAGTACACGAAACCAAGGAGTGTCATTTGACCTGCCACTTTCCCTTTTAGCCATAAATGTTCCTTGCGCTCCTGCTGGACCCTTTGCCAGTCTGTACTTTTATGAATGAATGCCCCAATAACACCCCCCTTTCTGCTGCCTTCTGTTCTATTACAATATTCCCACGCGTAGTCCGGATTGTTCGGAGGCTGTTTCATGTCCCTGAGATGTGTTTCTACAAAACCGTATACCATCTGCCTCTCTTCCCTTAGCTGTTCTTCTATCTCTTCCCACTTCAGCCTGTTCCTACAACCCTGCATGTTAATATACCCTATGTCTGAATTGGCTCGGTGCTCGTGGCTACGTCTATTTATGCTACGAGCAGTAACATGCTACGAGCAGCGCCACCAGGCGGTAGTATGTGCACACGCAAGTTTTTGTGACGTCCGCACGCCGCTTCTTTGCTCGTCTGCTGCGCGCTGCACGTGTGGCAACTGTCGCGGCAGGGGAGCACATCGTTGCGATGGCATAACTTTTTAAGGTGCAGGTTCTTCGTCGACAATCCAAAGTCAGTCAGCAACTGCATGTTGTGTGTGTACCCGTCCGAAGTGAAGTGGAGCGAACAGAGAAATCTTTGCCTCGGCCACGACACACGAAGTCAACCCAGGCTTGTCTCAGCGCCGGATCGGACTGGAATCAGTAGAACTTGCACATATTAGGGGCTTTTATCCATATATTACTTTACGCTAATGTGTTACCGGATAGTGGTTTGGGTTTACCGTTACTGGAACGCATGTTTTTCAACCTGTTAGCTTCCCAGACGCAAACGTTTACGTACGTACGTAAACTGCCTTTACGTTTTCTCAAACCATAAGTGGTGATGATAATTACGGTTTAACTATAACTTGGAGAGGATTGTATCACCACAGCGGCAAGATCACAAGGCGTTTTTTCTATCGTGTACTGTATCCTTCTCTGCGGTATCCTTGTCTGAAGAATGTACAAGCTTACTGCACGGATGGTGTAGACATCTTGGGATACTTCGTGCAACCACAGTCATGAACACGTTGGCTTACGCGTATTGTTCTCAGGTGAAAATGATTAAAAAGGTAACTAATTCGTAACAATGCCGCTGTGCGGTTTTTACACCAGACATGCATTGCACGATGCTTCTGCAACAACGATTTTGTGATTGCGTAGTTCATTTTGATCCCGCTAGATGGCGCTACCTATCCAGCCTGCTGGGGGCTCGCACGTTTACGGCCGGGCTTCGATATTCTAGGCCAACATAGCTATTTCTAGGTTTGGTAATCTGGTTGAAACACCATAATTGCTGCTGGTGCTTGCGCTTCGGCGTATTTTGACTTGACTCGAGGCTGGCATCTCCGCAATGCTGTATCACGAGTTTCCTACGAACGAAGGCGGATTTGCGAGATTGTGCCTCAAATGTAAAGCCTATCTGGCTGGTAGGTTATGTTACGTAAAGGTTTACGTTCCGCGAAGACCCGCGAATGCGCAGATTCTATTCGGTACACGGTAATATAAAGAAGTATACTATAGGTGTTCTCTGGTGTACGTACAAGCTATAAGCCCCTACTGTCCTCCGTTTCACAGGCGCAGGACAATCCACAGGGTACAATATTGGTGCCATGACGACCAATTCAAAATCAAACGATTCATTTGCCCGTTGAAACGTGTATATCTTGTATTCGCGTGCACGTACACTATTCTATGCAGACTCCGTTAACTAGCTTCGCAGGTATGCTGGATGACATTGACCGCACAGCGGAACGGTGCGAGCAGACGATCGAGAGGGCGACGCGCAAGCTGCCACCATACTGCCACTTTTTGTGTTTTAGTGCCTGACGTCATTACAACTTGCCAGACTGCTGCGTGAAGTCGCCAAGATCAGTACTGTAGCCTGCCGTCAAGTTAGTGTGGCAGCTTGGGCTAGTTGGTATGACATGACGATAGTTATAGCGCGAGAGCAGAACAACAAAAGCGTGTCCTATTGTTTTGTCAAGTTAGTGTCACTAACTTGACAAACTATTGTTTTGTCACACTATTGTTTTGTCAGGTTAGTGTCAAACTCGGTAGGTGCGCCGTGAGAAGTGTGACTTTAATATCAAAATAAAATATCTTATGATTTGCTGAGCATCGTACTTGCTCAGAGTCGTCTCTGTATGTAGGAGAATGGTATGGCAGAGTAAACTCGCCTGCAAAAAAAGGTGTCGGTACCCTTTCAAAAAGCGGTTAACCCTTTCAGACGTCACCTATGAAGAACTGTATGTAAATTTGTCGAATTGCTACTACGTTACTTCAAGGCACTCAATATTCTATTGCAACAAGAGCAATGAGATAATTCTGGAATGTATGAGTGTTATAGCAACTCATCCTAATTAAGTTGTAATCAAATCTCTTTTTAGCCTGAAGTTATAGATGCTCACTTTCGGCATAAATAGAATAAAATCTTGGGCTAGATGTGTAGTGCAAATTCATTTTCGGTGATGTCCGTGTTGAGCGAAGAAAATTTCTTCTTTTCACATTGCTCGCAGGAAGCGGTATGGCGCACCACTCGCCGATTGTGGCAGTGCCTTCAGAGAAGTGACCATATGTACACTGCAGATTGAAGTTAAATGACGACAACTTTATTATGGGGATTCAATTATTTCAAAGTACGATATATCTTCCTCATTCATAGCCTCTACTTGATGCAAATAGCAAAAAATGAGTGATGTACACAATTGTGTACAAGCGTCTCCAATTCTTTAATGAAAGAAAAAAAAGAACAGATAAAGAAAAAATTGCTATTTTCTGCTTCCTGTCGCGGGGGCATGGCTCAACGTCTTCAGGGATGGGAGAGGAAAGAAAAAGTGAAAGGCATGGCAAGCTAGTGTTTTGTCAGTGCGGTCTGTAGCACGAAGCTAAAATGTTCATCTATAAGCCAGCAAGGACCACAGAAGCACAGAACTTGAGGTAGGCTCAGAGGGCTTGCGTCTTCGAGCGCGCGAGAAGAAGGATGTCTTCCACTATTAGCTGCGAGATCGAGCAGAGTCGCCGCCTGGCGGCAACTGGCCGAAGAGGCGAAGTGTGGATTGCTCCGTGCGCCGTCTGCTAGCCACATCGTGTTTCTATGTGCGCGTACGTCATGAACGTTCTCAAAGTGCGGTTTGTCCGGTCACGTCAGCGCGAGTGTAACTGTTTCAACCTATGCCTGAAACGACATGCGAAAGCATTTGGTCTTGCTCGGCTGCCAATGCATTGTAATAATATCGGCGAGTTCAACTTTCCAGAGTGTTGTTTATTGTCGTCGTACCCCCATTCACCACAATAATTTCAGAGTCGCTGCCGCTTTCTGTTTCAAGCACATCGCAAAATGCTCTTGGTGTCCTCCCAAACATGAGGACTATGAAATGCTGCGTAAATGCAACGTTTTATGGCGACTCGGTTGTAAAAAAAAAACAAAAAACAGGCTATACAGGTCATGCACTTGCGCGCTGTTCGTAGGTGTACAACTACGGCACTGTAGTTAACCCATCATGCGAGGAGCCTTAGTTGTGTTTATATGGTCGTGGTACCGGTATACATAGAAATATTACTATCACATAAACTGTGACGTACTTAAACTGTACTTAAAAGAGAGTTACCGTGCGCAATTGTGTGCTCAAATTTAAGAACGCTTTGAAGAGCCCAGACGTTGAAAATTAAGTGAGACGGCATGCCTTACATATTATGTATAATTTTACTGAAAATTTCATCTTTTTTTACAATGTTTTTAGCGTTTGTGTGGCATTGTTAGTGACCGACGGAAAGCACGGGTCATTTCTTGTCTGAAAGAAAAAATGCTTGTCCCATTAACCAGGCCTTTGTTGTAGCATTGTCACGCACGTAATCCATCGATGAAAGCTTTCTGCTCTTATATAAGATTTTTATATTTTTGCATACACGTGGTAAAATACAGTGTAGCTCAAGGTGCCATCATCCACTTAGAAGGAGAAAAAAAATCATGTGTGTATAAGGTGCGAACGATGGTACAGATATGCGGGCTTTCTATCTTTCTCTTTTTTTGTAGTATGCAGATGACTAAGACGTAAATAAGTAGTTCAGTCACGCTACAGCAGTGCGTAACAGGCGGAACACAAGCTAACCACGTACAAATAACACAGCAGGGGCGTGATTTAGTGCGAAAGCATGAAGCGTCACCCAGCATCCCTATGACATGCAGAATGCGCTCTACTCGCGGGCAATGTTAACGTTGCATAGGCGTCGTGCGCCGATTCTGAAGAGCGTAGATATTAACAGTAAACTGTAGTCAACGCATTTTATCCGCTGACAATCGGCTCAGACTGCACGCAACGAAGCGCCGCTGCGTGTATTTGTATACGCACCGCCGACTGCCTATCCACACTTTCGCAAGCCGGTGCTGCCGCTTATAGCCCGATCTCGCCGTGAATAGCCGCAGGCAGACCAAGCAGGCGATAACGGCTCACCATCACGCCATGCTTGTGGCCAGGGCACGGCAAGAGCAAATAATATGCTGCACCTTAGGCACGCAGGCGATGAACAGTGACCCATGGAATACATGCATGCCAAGCATTGCCGGTACAAAAGCGAACCAACAAACGCCGCTCGCATCAGTCCAGGCGGTCTCCGGAACAGATGGCGGAGGCTTGCCGCATGCCACCCGCGTGTCAGGGTGGTCCGTTGGTAGCAGCAGTCGCAATCCTTGCCGGGAGTAGTTCGACTGAGCTACCACCTTGGTGAATGGGGTGTCGGAGTGGTGTGCTGCCTTAACGGCAGCGGCCTCCTCGTTGCCAGCTATCCCAACGTGCGAGGGAAGCTAGTGAAGCGACAGGCGCACACCACTATCTCTGATGGCGGTCAGCCTATATTCCTGGATTGCATAACTTTTTTAATCAATTTCCTACCCCTTGCTTACCCTCTGCCATCCTCGGTAAGCTTTCATCCCTTGATATCCATTCCGTTCTTTTGTCATCTCGTTATCTGGCCTATTCTGTACCCTTCTCATGTCCCCCCCTCTGTTATGCTAATGTCATTTGTAATCAAGCGTGAGTTTAGAAACACCTCCAGCTAAATTGTGGCATCAGTTTGCCTCCATGACTCAAGTAGTGCTGCTCACATACTCGGTGATCTTCTACAATGGAGTCATCTTTGTCGGTTGTGTGTACAGGCTTATTGGGGCAGGCTACCCCTGTTTGTTCTCTGATCCAGTCTATTGTCTTTCTACCTGTGTGAGCCTCCATTTCTTCTCAAGTTTATTGGTTGTCCTCCATGTGATAATACTGATAAAGCACAATGGTTGTGGAGTATCCTCTTGTGAAATACTGGAAAGTTGCCACTCATGGATTAGGAACGGCTTTTCCATGCACTCTAGCCCAAAGGAAGTTTGCTCCATTCCACGCTAAGAAAATTCAGTGAATTTCCTTTGCGTGAACTTCCTCTCCCTCTGTTAATAACTGCCGTAAATAGGCAAACCCTTAATCGTGAACTCTTTCCCCCACCAGACTACCAAACACAACTTTCTGCCGTATGCACCTTAATCTTCAGCCACATTTTACCAATCCCTCGTTTCAAATCACCAATCTTCTGCAGTTCATTGCCATCATTGCGGAACCCCATTTTTAAAGCCATGAAGCGTGGAAACTTGAGCAAGTTGGTTGGACATAACTGAATATACGAACAGCACAACTTAAATGTAGTTACAGTGCAACTACGGAATTGAATAAACAAGAAAACAGCGCTCTTTTATATCCTTGTTTCTTGGCGTCACTTTGTCCTTGAACTTCACAGCCTCCAAATTTTTCTTCAGCCGGCGAGGGCGGCGGCAATTGTAGCAACCATGTGTAGTTTGACACCGCTGTTTTGTACGGATGGCTACGATGACAGCTGGACGTCTGCCGAATGGGTCATTGCACAAGCATACTAGGTATTAGGATAATGAAGAATACGTGACTGACCGATTTCACGCGTATATCGCAGCTGCGTCACAAAGAATATGCCGGTGTTTGGAATGTTTGAGTCACATGGTCTCCCTACTCGTCAACTTCTCACCTGCCCTCCGGGAGCGTGGCGCATTCCAGTGGCAGGTTGAGTGGGCCTGCTCTCAGTGCTCTGCCCCCCAATCCTCACTGCCCTGCCCCTATACGCCTGTGCCTTCAATGGAATTCGCCATTACTTTCCACGTGACATCACATACAGGCTCTATGCGCTGGGTACACCCAACACCTCCTAAAAATTCTTCAGGCCTGCGCCCTCCGCCGTGACCTCACCACCAGCCGTCCTACGAGTCCAATACTTCCTGACCGGTTCCGTCGCGCATTCCCGAATTTCCACTTGCTGCAGTGGTGACGGCCGTGCTGCACGTGTTTTTTTCGCGAGTCTGCCAAGCCATTTTCTTTGCGTTGTGTGCAGTGAATTTTACTGCCGGAATTTTATTGCGCGAAGCTTCTGACATGCCCAATAAGTGTTGTGTGCCGGCATGTTCAAGTAATTACAAGACCGGAAAGAAAGTTCAAGTATTTTCATTCCCCAAGGATGAAGTGCTAAGGAAGAAGTGGCTCAGTGCTATCCCAAGAAAGGATTTCTTCCCTACGGAAAACAACAAGGTAAGAGCAAACTGGATGTCACCATTGCATCACACTGATGGTGAAATTATACTCATTGTAACCGTTCGCGAAGTGCTTGTGCAATGTTTAGACGCATTCCGAGGTTCGCTGACACTCTGCGACTGCCATTGGTATGCAGGTATGCGCATTGCATTTCACCGAGTCATGCTTTCAGAACAAGCCGTCCTACACGGATCCTATGACAGGAAGAGTGCAAGAGGTCTCACTGAAAGTACCACGCCTGCGTTCAGGATCAGTGCCCACACTGTTCCCAGGATGTCCTTTGTACTTGTCGAAGGATGACCCTTCTCCGAGAGAATGCCCGGAAACGAAAAAAATGTGCCGAGAAGCGGCTGACCTCGCTCGTGCCATCGCAGAATCGGAGGCTTCTTATCGTGATGAAGAAACGAAATGCTGTTTTTCCTCGCTTTTTGAGCTTATGGAATGTTCGAAAAGTGCACCTGTGCCAAATGAGTGGATTGTAATTCACCGCACAAACTGTGCCCTGTTTTTAAATATTGTTGATGAGAGCATGCCGATGTTGCGGTCGTCTGTTACTGTTTTCAGCGACCTGAGTATCAGTGTATGTTTTCATGGTACCAAATTAAGCCGTATAGGTGATTATGTCGTGCCAGGAAGCATTGGGAATGTGAATGTCCTGTCTGCCATCCTGAGTAGGCTTCAAAGCATCCTCGATGAAAAATACTCCTCAGAGGGTCTTTGTGACGTAGTCGTTAGCCTTCTTGAGCAACTTGAACGAGATGCCATTGACAGCAAGAAACGTATCAGTCGCTTCTTGCGAGAACAGGTGGCGTTGCTTGGAAAACAACGATTGGAGTATTCCTCTGAAAGTATGGTGGTTGCTTGCATATTGCATACCATATCTCCACACGCCTACAAATTTCTCAGGGGTTCAGGTTTTTTTGCCATGCCACATCCCAGTACTTGTCGAAATGTCTGCTCCTCGTTTCACTTGTCACCTGACACTGAGTCAGCCAGTGAAAATTTTCTCAGGTACATAAAACACAGATTTAAACAATTGCAGCCGCATGAAAGTGCCGTGGTTCTCATGGTTGACGAAATTCACATCCAGCCTTCGATTTTAAAGGTGGAAAAATTTCAGGGGCAGCAGTAAATAGTGAAGAGGCCGCTACTTCTGCTCATGTGTTTATGGTGCAAAGCATGCTGAGTTCTTTTCGCGAGGTGGTGCACATTCTGCCTGCACGAACAATGAATGCTCACTCTCTTCATGCTGTCCTGAAAAATGTAATCATTGGCCTTGAGGAAATTGGTTTTAAAGTTCTTGCAGTAGTTTCAGACAACAACGCAATCAATCGCAAAGCACTTAGTATGTTTTCAGATCCGCCAAAGCCGAGCATCGTATACCCAAATCCAAAAAACGCGACAAGACCGATTTTTATGTTGTGGATTCTGTGCACTTGTTGAAATGCATTCGAAACAACTGGATAAATCAAAAGAATCTTGGGACAAACCTATATTTTCCTATGTTGATCTCTCAAACAACAGTGTCCATCCCGACTGCATACAGCGGGGCATCATTCAAAGATCTTCGGGAGCTGCACAAGCTAGAGGCTTCTGAGCTTTTGAAGTACAGCTATCGCCTTTCGTCAAAGGCGCTAAATCCTAGCAACTTCGAAAGGCAAAATGTTAAGCTAGTACTACAAATATTCAATGCTTTAGTAGCTGAGGCACTGGATCACCACTGGAACTTTCATGCGTTATGGCATGCCAAAGAAACTGCCAATTTCATCAGGATAGTTCTCCGCTGGTGGAAGATTGTAAACGTTAAAACACCTCACAAAGGCCATCACCACAGAGATGTTTATGAAGAGCCAGTTTCGTGCCTGAATGGTGACCCCAAGCTAGAATTTCTCGATGCGTTTGTCACTTGGTTGGATGTGTGGGAATCCTACAAACACGACAACGGCGTTCTCACGCGAGAAACTCAATCTGCTCTAAGGCATTCCGCCTATGCAATACTTTAATTCACCAAGTACTGCCTTGTCGAGCTTCGTTATAAATATGTCCTGCTCGGCAAGCTGCATACAGACGGCCTCGAAAACCGATTTGGCCAGTACAGGTGGTGGTCATTACCACATCAGCATTAGGCAGCTGTACGAGAGTGAAGGCAGGATTCGCCTACAAAATACTCTTCCTATATTGAGCAGTGACGATTTCATTGATGAGGCTCTTCCATCGGCAACAGCCACAAATCAACAGGACTTCAGAGTCAAACCTGAAGATCTTGACAGCTTAAGCACACGCGTCGCTGTTTTTGCTTATGTTGTAGGCTTTTGCACTAACTCTGTGGTAAAAACGTTGAAGTGCAACTACTGTCAAGAGAGCCTTGTTGCTGACAGTTGCGATGCTGAGTGCGATGGTGATGCTAATTCTTTAATAGCAAGTCTCAATCGAGGTGGCTTGAAATTTCCGAACGCGTGTGTTGTGACAGTAGTGATGCACACTGAAGTTGTTGTTGCAAAGTTGCTGCAGAATGAAAAAAATGCCGGGTGCTTTCTGCAGACACGAAATCACAGATGCATTTTTCAACAGCTTGTGAAGGAGAGCTTGCCAGCATTTGAGGAACTGGTGACTTGTGCGAATGGGCACGAACCAGATTTGGTGATAAATATGTTGATAAAATGTGCGACAAATGTTCTGCTAAATAATTATTGCAAAGAGAGGAATAACGCAGCCGCTGTTGCTAAAGCCGATGCCAAAGCTGTCGCAAAAGCACGGAAATTGAAAACTGTTGCTCCAAAATAAAGTGCTCATGTATCATTTGTAATTTTCATTAGTATGTTCATTTATTTGTGTTTTTGATCATTGCTTCGTGCCCTTGTTTCGTGTGTACATGTTGAATAAACTAACTATTACTACAGGAAGTTTGCACGTTTGACAAGTTTCTTATAATTAACAATACCCTTTGAAGACATTGAGACGCGAGAGAAAACAATATTGCTGAGATACAACTCGTTCACTGCGAGAGGAGTGCCAGAAGCGGCGCGCTCCCGCAGGACCGGTCGGACGGCGAGTGATGACGTAGCTGACGTCATGTCACGTGAGGCGCAGGCCTGAAGAATTTTAGGAGGTGTTGGTACACCACGAGGGCAGACACAAGTACTTTCTATCTCATGACACCTGGACACCGGCACAGAGTTGTTCCAAGACCTTGGTTGTTCGGTGCCCGCGGTCTTTTGTGCTTTCCCCACCAGACGTGCGAAGGGGGAGCAAAATAAACGCGAGCGACCACGAGACCAGCGGAATAATACGTTTTGCTGGCCGATCTTCTTGCATAGCTTCCACAGCGTTGCACCTGATATGCGAGACGTAGTATAAGCATGGGCGAACTAAAAAGGCGTGCGGGCGAGATACAGTCCGAAGAACGCGCAGGGAGTACACGAAAACGAATCGTCGCAGTCGGGCTTCCCACGGTTTGAATACGTACGAAAACATTGGCATGGATAACGCGATTGAA
>WOVY01001985.1:100000-131876 GCA_013436015.1 Rhipicephalus annulatus | reverse complement strand
CACGTGGGTCGACTGGGACCTCCTTCGTAAGACCCGCGCAGAACGACCTCCTCCCGATACCCCACCGAGCCTCGAGACGGGGGACGGCCCAGCTCAAAGCTGATGTAAACAAGGCAACGAAAACTATCACCACAGACCTTCCAACCGAAAGGATGGGACAGTCGTCTCGCCCACCTACTAGAGGCCAAACAGTCTCTATTGGCCCGGTGGAAGGGCCAGCGCCTAATCGGAGGTTACGCAAACGCATATCTCAGCTGAACAAGACCATGATGGATCACTGCCGCATCTTTCAAAACAGCAGTGGGACAATTTGTAATCGATTGATGGTCAGGTTCGAAATGGCAAAACGTGGAACTTACTCAAACACCTCCTCAATGAAAAACCCACCCCGCACAAATCAGCGTCATTCGATCGTGAAGAACTTCATCAGGCTAAACAAACAGTGTCACCGGAAGATGTTGTCAAGAACCTCGTGGAAAATATCTCCGCTCCCACGGGCCCTGTGACCCCTCACCTGATTCTCTGGCAGCAACAACACTAACTTAGACGCCGAGTTCTCTATTGAAGATGTACGCCGAGCTCTCCATGAGCTCAATGGCCGCTCAGCCCCTGGCCCCGATGGCATCACCAACAAGCTCCTACGCAACCTGGACGATTCTTCCGTCACTTACCTCACTGACACTATCAACGAGATATGGAAAAAGGGTGAGATACCCGATGCTTGGAAACTAGCTCACACGGTTCTGATACCCAAACCGGGAAAGGCGCCGAGCCTAGATAACCTACGCCCCATATCTCTCACGTCGTGCGTGGGCAAAGTGGCTGAGCACGTCGTCCTCAACAGGGTTGGTCGGTACCTCGAAGATAACGACTACATCCCGCACCACATGATTGGCTTCCGACCAGGGTTATCCACTCAAGACGCCATGTTACTCCTAAAGCATCAAATTCTAGATGGCGGAAACACTCGGGACACTCGTGCAATACTCGGTCTCGATTTAGAAAAAGCCTTCGATACCATAACGCACTCGTCAATCTTGAAAGCGATCGCAGCCCTCGGCCTAGGTCATCGATTACTACTTTATCCGCTCTTTTTCACTCGGCGCAGAGCCGTCCTCCGCGTAGGAGACCTAGTGTCGGAAGAAGTGGAGCTCGGACAGCGGGGCACTCCTCAGGGATCCGTCCTCTCACCCACGCTCTTCAACCTCGTGATGATCGGGCTTTCCGAACGACTTTCAAAAATAGACGGGCTAAATCACACTATCTATGCGGATGATGTAACCATATGGTGCTCCACAGGGTCGGATGGCTTCATTGAGTCCGCCCTGCAAGAGGCTATCGACACCCACGAGTCTTACCTCGACCACACCGGTCTCAGGTGCTCACCTGCGAAAGTCGGAGCTGTTGATATATTTGCCCAACGCCGGGGTGCCAAGCCCAAAGGGTGGAAACCTCCGGCGGAACGCAATAATCACCATCCACACCAGAGATGGTCGTACTATACCCCAGGGTAGACAACATCAGGTCCTCGGCCATGATCATCGAGTCCCGCGGAACCAACACCCAAACAGTACACAAGCTCAGGACTAAGACCGAGAATGCCATACGACTCGTACGTAGAGTAGCCAAACAGGCACCATGGCCTCAAAGAAGACAACCTGCTGCGTCTCGTACACGCGTTTGTTTTGTGCCATTTTACGTACGTTGCCGCTATACACAAGTGGCTACGTGCTGAGCGCGATCAACTCAATGCGCTTATTCGCAAGGTGGTCAAACGAGCCCTTGGCCTCCCTATCACCACTCCAACGTACAAACTCCTCGAGCTTGGCGTACATAACACGCTAGAAGAGATCGCCGAAGCTCAGGAACGTGTGCAATTGACCCGACTCACTACAACCAAGGCGGGCCGCCATATTCTGCGCGAGCTCGGCTTCTTCTCCTCGAGGGCCAGGGACCCCCCCAGAGTTGACTCTAATTCCCCGTGAAATCCGCGACCTTATTACGATCGCTCCCATACCACGAAATGTACACCCCGAATACAACAGAGGCAGGCGCCTTGCGCGGGCGACCGCCATTCTCAAGCGCATAGACATGGAAGCGGACAAACGTCTCGTTCGTGGACGCCGCTGCCTATCGCAACAACCAAGCCTTCGCCGCGGTCGCGGTATCATCCGCGCAGCAGACTCTTACCTCAGCCACAATCCTCACCCGAAACCCCGAAGTAGCGGAGCAAGTAGCTATAGCTATAGCTATGCTCGACAGCAAACGGGAATTCATCTACAGCGACTCCAGGCCGGCCATCAAAGCCTTCGAACGCGGAGTCATCTCCGACCAGGCGTTACGTATCCTGCGCAATGCGGACCCGAGTGCCCTGAAGCACCACACTGTCATCTGGTTCCCCCGCCCATCTCGGCCAGGTGCCGAGTGCCCTACCCAACCTCAACGAGATCGCCCATGATGCAGCGCGCGCACTTACCGACCGCGCTGCCACAGGGCAACCTCATCTTGCTGGGTTGGATACCAATCGGGATGCACCAATTACGTACAATTGAAATTACAAAGCACTTTTACTTGGAACGCCGCATTTTTCCACCCCCACATCCGAAACTTAATCGACCGCAGGCATTAACCCTACGCCTATTACAGACACACACGTACCCAAACCTTGCCACGCTTCACGTTTATTATCCCGATGCATACCCCAGCGACACATGCCCATCATGTGGACACACAGCGACACTCGAACACATGCTCTGGGAGTGTAGAACAACTCCTCCCGACTCTACCTCAAGCAAGTGGGAGAGGTCCCTCAGGAGCTCACTTCTCGCCGACCAGCGATGGGCCCGTCCAGCAGGCCCACGAAGCGGCCGCCAGGTACTCCCTGTCGGTCCCTACGTGGGAGACGCCCGCTACGCGCTAAGCGCGTCCTGCAGGACCGAAATAAAGTTTTTCCATTCCACTGGTACTTTTGTCGCAATGTCATACACACCGCATTCATTTACATCCCACTAATTATAAAGCTTCTTTTGTTTAAAATTCATATCAATTAGTTTTACCGGGACAGCTGATGGTTCCCCAATGGTAGAGTGCGTACAATACATTAAAGCGTTTATTTTTTTTCTCTTGACAAACCTACAGTGCTGATTCAAAAGCACCTGGCACCGGGAAAGAACAACTCAGGTATTATATGAGCCGGCCTGAAGTGGCGTCATGCGTGCGAGGGCAACTATAGCATTACTTCCAACAACCTTGGTGCAAATTCAGCAAATTTCTTTAGGGGTGACGCTCCTTACGCCATGTGTTGTATGTCCCGTGCCATTGTAGTCGTCGTAGTCGTAGTAGCCAGTTTCATTCCATTGCATATCAATAAAAACGGAGTCACAGCATATCCACGTGGTGAATGATGAGGAGGGGACTGAAGCGTCCGTCAGTCCACCCGTGCTTTCGTGTGTGTGTGTGTCCATCGGACCATTCATTCGTGCATCCATCCAGGCGCCTGTGCGTCCGTCCGTCCGTGCATCCGTGCGCCCACGCGTTCGTCCGCTTCGGCCCACTCGCCATCATTCACCTCGTGGATATGCTGTGATTTTTTACCTTTCTCTTTATCAGTGATCCGAGGTTTTAAACCTCCTTGTGCAATACGAATGTGTTTTACCGATGATCCAAATGCAATTGGTAAGCGCTTACTGGTGTCGCAGTTACTGAAGCAGTACACTTACTGTTGACGCTTCATTTCTAATACTTTCTGTCGGCAGACTAAAAGCAATCTGCTGGGCAACGCTCAAGGTCAATGTCGAGAGTCAGACACTTCGGGGAAATTTTGGCTTCGCAAAAAATTAAATACCCAAACCATGTTTTCATGTCTACGTGGTGGTACCTCTATTGGGTCGTTTTACATGTTAACGAATGCTGTAAAGAACGTCAAGAACATCCCGCCGATTCCGCCCAAAAAACAGCGTTCCGTGAACGCTCATTGACTAGAAAGACCGGAGTAGAACAAAAATAAAGAAATAGGTATATTGATGAAACACAAAGAGTAAATAAATAAATAAATAAATAAAGTAAATAAATTCATCAGCGCCGCTGTTGGGCACGGATGAAACAGTGACACTGGTTTGCTCAAGAAAAGGCCTTGACTTCGCCCAATATTTTAGCTGCTTGAATGAAGTGAAGCAGTCGTGGGCGTAATGATGAGCTATGATTAACTTGCTCCCGTTCTCCAAACTGAGAATGGGCTCCCGAGTTTTTCCGGAGCCAGCCTCCATCGTGTGAATGAAACGAATTAAGAACTGGAGAGCAAGGGAAAACAAGGACGCTAGGCAGGTTAAGAGAAGCGGTATGCCTACTCGCAAGGGGGTAAGGAATTCGGCAGTTATCATACGAATGGTAAAATATCACTAAACAGGGGCTGAATACGATAGGCATGACTGGTACATACTGGAAATCGCGCTGTCGCAGAGCACAAAACTGACATAAAGGGACTGCAGCAAAAGCTTCCTACTGGTCCTAACTTTCGACAATCCCTCTACACACCAGGCGGGTTCGTAAGGACACTGCAGGCGTCCAGCGATAGCTGAAATCTGCTCTTTTGCCCCTTCCCTTCTTTACCATAGCTGACCAGTGTCGTAGTTGTCCGTGTTTTGCTTTTATTTTTCTTAACTCTCTCTCTCTCTCTCTCTTTCAATCCCCTATTCCCCGATCTCAGTGTAGGTAGCATACCAGATACTAGGATCTGGTTAGCCTCCTTGCCTTCCTTTTCTCGTTTCTCTCTCTCTCTCTCTCTCTGGAGTAGCCGTCACCTCCGCCGCCGCTGGACCACTTAACCGGCAGAAGCAGCTACAGCATAAGCAACGCGCCAACAAACGGTAACAGGAGTGGGAAGCCCAAGAGCGCAAGCTGCGTCTGACGGCGGGCGACGGTGCATATGCAGGTCTCCTCCACACGGCGGTCCTTGTGGCCCCACACCGCCAGCGGCGGCGGTTCTAACCCGCCCAAACACAAACCGCTTTGCCCGTAGAACAGTGTGCCCCGGGATTTGCATATTTATTATGAGGGTATTAGCGCGCGCGCCCCGAGGCCTTAGCCTCGGCTCAAGCTCATTTGAGGCGCGTGCAAGCTGCTTTCTTTTCTCCCGGAGCCGCCGCCGCCTGCCACTGACGTGGAAAATCTCGCGCCAGCCCGCTCGCTTAGACAGCGGGATGCGCCGCAGGTCGCCCCCCTCACTTCGGCATGCAGTTGCGCACGCGAGAAGCGGCTTTGGCTTTCTTTCCTGCCTGTATCTACCAACGTTCCTGCTCTTTCCCTGCCCGCGCGGTTGTGTGTGTCTCTGGACGCGAGTGTGCGCGAACGCGTATGTAGAACTCCCGCGCATGCCTAAACGGCTGCTTGTGCCCGTGTGTTGGCCATGCGGGGGCCTGCCGGATTAGTCCTTGCGGTGCTGCAGCTTTTTGTATTCGCACTCCTGCCCTTGTGCCCACATGGAAAAGCTGGAAGGCTTTTCCCAACCCCCAAGGCGTACACCTGTTCCCGGCCATCTCTTCCACAGAAAGCCCTACATGTCAGTGCGTTGCGCATCCATGTGTTGCGGGCACGGGCGCTGTTTTAACTTGCTTTTGCGTTACTACATCGGCGTGTGGGCCTGTTTTGCTTTAGAAGTTTGGCTCCAGCGTGCGAGCTCCATCTTCTTTATTCTCCAGAAGTTCGCTTTCCCTCTTTATCTCTTTTACTCCCAAAGCAGCCACTTTTGCACCATCGATCTCGGCTGGTTATCGCGCAAGCTGAACTTCTCTCTTTTCCACCGACCTGCTGTTGTTAACCTGTCTAATCTAGTGACGGTATTTGCTGCATGCCACTCACTGGCGGCGAGTTGCTGAAGTTGAGCGTACTTTGTTGAGCCCAGAAACCTGGCTAGTGACATCGACAACACCCACTTGCGCTCTGCTTTCCGACCACGCGATTTGCCTGGTCACTTCATTACTCGCTCTTTCTCATCCTTGCTTGCCAATGCAACGTAACTAGTTGCCAAAGTGTCGTCGTTCGCAGTATGTAGAAAGAAGCTTATACGCAAGCTGAAGCGTCCGGAAAATACAAAAAGTACTTTGTATGACAGACGGGGTTCCCGTGAACATGGAGCCTTTGATAATCGGTGATGTTTTCCATCCCAAAACCGTGATAGGAGTAATGTTAAGACACTGTAATCAGCGCGTGTCGAACAAGAAAATAGTGTCATTAGCATAACTCTAGCAGAGTATACTCTGCTGGGGATATGCAGAGTACATATGCAGAGTAGCTTGAATACGATGACAGAGTGTAGCTTGAATACAAGCTACTCTTATACTCCACTAAAAGGGTGTGGGATCCGAAAAGTTGACCCGCTAACATTTTCGCCTTTGCATGTGCATATATACAAGCGCACTTACAAACACGCAAGAACGTAGGGCCGAAAAGAGTTTCAGGATGCGGCCCTGCAGGCTGAATTTTCCGAAAGGCAAAAGACAAAGAGGTTTACAGTGTCCTCTGACGAAACCTTGGAGCCATTTTTTCATAATTATTGTTCTGAAGCCACCACTGATCACTTGACGGGCGAGAACATTGTAACAGATCATCATTGACGGTGGCTGGTGGTTTTAGTCACAAAGATGCCTTTTTGTTTGAAGTAGTGACAGAGACAGTGGCGACGTCTAAGGTGATTTCCCGGCTTCCAAAACTGATAAAATGGGACCCAGAATAGAGGCTCATGACTGTCAGTAGCTTATGCGCACATCAATAAATGTTGAAATTAGTCATCGTAATTTTTCAGTGCTGTACCAGACAAGACGACGCTATAGCAGAGAACAGTGGGCCTCCATACGACGAGACTATCAGGCCAGGGTTTTTTGCTTTGTGGGCCCCTACCTAGATCACTATTGATGATTGAGAATGATTGAATGTTGATTGATTGATTGAGAATGTTGATTGTATTGATTGAGAATGTTGAATGAAACAAAGGGAGAGAAATAGAGATAGAAAGTAGGAAAGGGAAGATTGAGAAAGAAAATGAAGATAGAAAAAATGAGAAATAAATAGTTATAGAAATAAAAAAGGGAGAAAACACATGCACCAAATCATGAAAAAAGAAATAACTAGTGAAAAAAAGAAAACGAAACATGTGGGAAACTTGGCAAAGCAGCACAAGCCAGGACTACATATACATGTATGTGCCTATCAGCGCCGTTGTCTCTTTAGCATCGCGCATCCAATGCAAGACGCGCTAGTTTTTTCTTCGTATACAACATATGCAATTGCTATATAAAATGAAGCTACATCTTATCAGGTCTTTGAAGCTGTTAGTGTGGGTAAGAAAAATGTGACATTACTGTTAGGATGCAGCGTTCATAATGCTGATAATCTTGACGAGAACGCAGTCCACATTTTTTAGAAAGAAAATTACTGCAGAACGTTAAGTATGATATTATCAGGAAGTCGACCCACCGCCTACAAAAACAAGAAATAGTTGGGATCTCGGCTTACTTCAAGATGTTGTTACTGCAACATAGCTTGCAAACAGTTCATCACGAATGAGCTACAGCTGAGAGCTGTGGAGTAGCTGTGGCATGTCTGAGTGTTCATCCCACAGCTGAGTTGAACAAATGCACCTAAAATGATTTCCATTATACACTTGCAGCATTCGGTCATTGGCTTTCATAAATAACATGACAAGAATAATGCTCAGCAAAAATATCAACATTTCATAAAATACAAAAATACCCGCAGAGAGTGCAGCAAAATGTATCGACCAATCCATGCGGACACATTCCTAACGCTAAGTACCTCCAGTGAGCAAATACTTTTATAAGGAAGAATGTTTATTTGGTGCTTCGTCGTACTAACTAGCCCTATAAGAGTGCCATGATAGGATGTTTGCCTATCTGGTATCAAAAAACTTACAGGGTTCCTCATGAATTCGTCTAAGATGAGTCGGAAACGAAAGTCCTGGCTTCATTACCTTCATTCAACGTATTGATTGTGACGACACGTTATCTGACGTATCTTGACGTCCTATGGTGATGTCATCAAGTGATGATTGCTTGCATCATTCCTGTTGACAACGATGGTAGGTTTTTTTTTGCGTTTCATGTGACGTCGAAGGCTTCATCCCTGAAATAAACTGTGTCGAACGACCGTTAAGCATTCGAATCAGTAAAGATGTCAAAGCGGTGCTTCACTGGCAAGGTAAGCACGTTTTACAGTTATTTACCAGCCGCAATGTCTCGATTACGCCTCTTGTGCGGGTCAGGCATAGCCACGAAAGTCAAAATGACTTTGACTTTGCCTGGCTTCTCACTTCGTGCCGACGCTACACTCGGTCTTCCCGCGGTGGCTGCTGGCACGTGCCATCATCGGCGAGGGTCGATCGCCGATGGAGCCGTAAAGGCCCGGGCTCCCGGATCACGACACGCTGACCGGGCTTCCCATGTTTACCCCCCGGGCTCATCCCGAGTCCAGGCTCTAAGCGGATCTTAGCGGATTAAAAACGAACCCCGCTCCCTCTTACTTCGGAAGCACCCGAACTCCTTGCAGTTCTTCGTGCTCTGGCAGCTGGGAAATCTCACTCCTTCTGTCTCAAGCTGGCTTTTGCCGCCCTTTAGCGTTCCTTGCTGGCATGTTGCTAAAGTTTTTCTTTTGCTCGGGGCGTTTTTTTTGTGCTCTCTTGCTTCTTTTACTAGCTCTCTCAGTGCCGTTTTAGTTTTTCACACTCTCTTTTCGAAGACATCTTTGAGCTTAAGCTGCCATGGATCGAGTCTTCGGGGTATTTAATCATTCTACATGGAGTGGCAGAATCACCGCTGTCACATTTCTTACACTCTCGCTCACAAAACATAACGTACGCCTGGCCAGATCCTGTAGCTCGCAGTTCTTGATCTACCATAGCTGGGGGTGCACAAGTTAGAGCACAGAGCTATACATTCATCCACCTGCGGTTATAGATAAAAAAATTGCTTTTTTCAGTAACAATGAATAAAGATATAATAAAGGAGCTAGGCTATGAGAATGACGCTTGAACAAAAAAATAACGTCCTTTGTCATAGTCTTAAAACACTGTGAAAATCTTTGCCTGGAGAACTTTCGCAAACATTTTAGGTAAAGTAAAACTCGTCACTGATGTGAAACTTTAGTATAATGCAGAATGGCGAGTTTGTTAGTTTCCTGAGAGATATTCTTCAGATCATAGTTGCCCGATCATGAAATTTGAAGCAGAGAAAAACAAGAATAACCGTTTCCATATTGCTTCTTGTGCGAGATGGAGAACAGCGTTCCTTCATTCTGCTCTTGTGCGGGACGGAGAATGTTTTTGGTAACTTTCACTGAAATTTCTGTACACCAATGTCTTGAACTGCTAATTTATAAATTGCTCTATAAGTTTTTGTTGTTGTTGTTGTTTTTTCGCCATACTGGAATGGCTATGTGATAGACGAAAAAGATTTATTAAGCAGCATGTTAGAACTCAGAAAACAAGCAACAGTTATCCACTCTATTTCCTTGTCTTTCATAATCACTGTTCACCGTTTCTCTAATTTTAAAATTTGGAAACCAGAACAACTTGCTTCATTAGGTACCTGAATGGGCTACAATAAAAAAATGTAAGCTTACCTTTAGACTCTGCTTATCCTGCTATGTTCAAGTTTAAGCGAAAGTGTGATGAGAGTGCAGTCAATGAAAAAAAGTTTAGGTTGAAGAACGTTGCAATGCATGATTGCTACATCAACGTTTCGCTCCCGCCCCAACAAGAAGTACAATAGATAAGTAAAGAGTCATAAATAAGATTCATTGACATGGCGAATAATAAACAAGAATAATTGACATGGAGAATAATAAAAACAGCGAAATCTCAGGCGTGTGAAAAAATTGACAAGCTGAGGTTTTTGTGAAACTGTGGAAACCATAAATATATTTCTTTTTTAAGCATCATTCTCATTCCTTCGTGAATTTTGAACACACGTGTTTATGGATGCTTTGGAAGCATTGTGCACTTCCTGAAAATCTTGACTATTTGAAAAAAAAACGCATATTTCTATTGTTTATGAACACCCCCCACCACATTCGAAATTTCAGCGGGGGATGGAAATGAATCCGGTCCCTAGCTACCCCGCCTCTCTTTTTTTATGGCAACTTACCGGCCTGTGTCAGGGAAAACTTTTTTTTTCGTATGACGGTTCCTGCACTCACGCGCCTCAGTCTTTACAAGTATACTCCTAGAAACAGTCAGGACGCCACCTGATACAAAAGCTGCCCGCTCCTGGTTTGGGGCTAGCAATGCAGCACCTCATTTACCACGCTTCTAGGACGAGTGGCTCGAACTTCTTTCTCTCTCCATCTCTTCGTGTTACCCGGTTCACATTTATACTTAATCCGAGCTGAACACTCTCTCTCTCTGCTTTCCTCCCCATCCACAGTGATGCGAACGCACCACCAAAACACAAAGCAAGAAAGAGTAAAAAAACAAAGCCGAGTGGCCCGAAAGACTCCGGGAGGGACGCAGACGACGAGTCAAAACAGCCACCACTGTATCAGTGGGGGCAACAGCAGAAGCCGTCCGCCCGCCTTTAAGTCGAGATGATGAAAGCGAGTTTTAATAAATTAGGCTGCCCCCCCTCCCTCCCTGATTCTTCAATCCCGTGATGAGGGTGTACGTACGCTGTACCCTCCCTCACCCTTTAATACTCTTCCAGCATTTCCTTCCAGCTTTAGGCCCTCCACGAAAAAGAAGAAAACACGTACATACATTACGTACACACACCGTCAAACCATAGTCGCTTCTCCTTCGTTTGTCTTGCTTCTCCGCAGTGCGTATACTTTTGCGGAGAAGCCTGTAGCAGCTTCGTGGTGAGACGAGCAGGGGGACAACCGAGGAAAGGGAGAGGTGGTCCGGGGAGGAGTTATAGTATGAGCGCTGTGCACGTGTGGATGGTTGTGGTTTTGTGTTTTTTTTTCGCCCTCGGACTGTACTGACCAGTCGAATCCGCTTACTAGCTGTTTCTCTCCTATTGCAGCCGTCCTCTCTTTTTCGTGAGCCCTTCCCCGTCTCTTCCTCTCTCACGAAGAAATGAAGCAAATGCAAGTCAAGACGTTCGTATCACTCTGATCCTTAGACGTTCGGAGCAGGATGAGAGTGACCTGTTATTCGTTCTTCGCTCGCAAATTAGAGGCCTACTGGGGTAAGAGAAATAAAGAGGCATAAAGGTGGAAGTAGGGAATCTGCGCATGACACGTGCCGGGTGGCTTACTGACGCTGCGGCGACATTCTGTTACAGAATTCTGTGTTTTCAACCCTCCACATTACTTTCAGTGGCCTCCAATTCCCTTAAAACCGTCCACTTTCGGCATACCAAGTTAACTATACTTTTTTTTCTTTTTCGCTTATATGCCTGGTTGTTACTAAGGGCTACACAGCGGATACACCTCGATAAATGAAAACGACTCGAGGTTCTAGCTTGGATAGAAGGTTGTAGATTTGTTATATTTACACGCAAGATTCGTTTATGAGGACCAAACATCGGTGGTTTAGATGACTAGAACAGCGTTACATAACAAGATGGTCTTCTCCACACACGCGCAAACGCACACAAATATCCCGCTCTCGTTCTTTTTTTTTTGCTTTTTGTGGCGGTGGCTTTATGGTTATACATGACGTCACGTAAGAGACACGGGCGCCGACAAGTTGAGCCGATAAAGCGATGTTTTCGTAGTTTTGTATATAGCGGCATGAATTCATACAGGCATGAAACTTCTATTTCCCAGCCCAACCATCTTCACACATGTGCATATTCCCTAGCACTGTTAGTTTAGTTGTAAAAGGTAGAAAATGGCTAGGTTTGTAGCCCCGTATGTGGCCATCGAAATGAATCTATAAAATAGTCCATAAATGGTAGATGGTAAGGTCTAGAATTCGGTTTTGATTGGTGACTGCGAGAGCGATACTAAAATCTGAGCGGATCACAGCTCTCAGGTGCTAAACTTAAAGCATAACTTGAATCTAAACACTACGATGTGCTTTCTAATTATGTATGGGGTGATCTTGACAACTATAACACCATAATAAAATTAATGAAATAATAAACTTTCGCCGCGAAGCTCAGCTGCACATTTCGATCCTTGTGCGTTGTCGTGGCTAGTGCAGGTCTTATGCGCTGCGTTCACACGGATACCTGCAGGACATCTACAGAATTTTGCGATCGGTTTCCAAAAGCCCCCTTGCTCCAAAGCATCTTGATTTTAAGGCGACAGCCTTAGCTGTCTATTTGAGCTGTCCCATGTGCGAAACACGGCAGGTGAATGAAGAGTCACAAAGAGACCGCGTGACCTACGACGTCACTCATGTTGCCATTCATATCGGCAATTTTCTTGGTTCTCATGACATCACGTGAAGACGTAGTCAAGTGTCGTCGTATGCTTACGTCATTACATGGAATAATTGCTTCGTCTATGATGAGACTAACTCTGAGGCGGTGCCTGTGCCTGAGTAGTTTATTGAGTAGTTTGTTAAACACCCTGAGTAGTTTATTAAACACCCTGTGTCTGAGTAGTTTATTGCATGCTTATTACACTGTGACGCATAATGTCTTGAAAGAAGTGTGGTCCCCGACTTTACAGCTTAATGACTTACCAATTGTGCACCTGTATTTTTCTTTCAAATGTTGTTGCGAAGAGTGTGAAATGCTACCACATTCCTACCGGACAGCTTCGTTCTTCATGCTACGTCTACGTATAGACACAAGGTGATGAAATGTCTAATTGGATCAGTTATATTCATGCAGAGAATGCTCTTCTCTCTCTTAGCTCTCAAACTTAAGTTCCCAAGGATAGGGAACTGCATCATCAATTCTAATTTGTACGCCACCTATTTATGCTAACTGGTTGTACAGCTTCGCATTTAGTTATACCGTATAGCCTCTCACAAATTATTACATCCAGTAACATCGTTCTCGTAGAGTGTTCTTTAAAAAGAAAGCTGTGATTGCGCACTTTCATTACGACGTAATTTATATAAATCAAGAGTGCAACGAAATGTGCCATTTTAAAAAATACGAAAAATTGTGTCGTTTTGGTGGCACAAATTGCTTAATATGAGAATTTGAGAAAGCAGAATGCTTCTCAGTGCAGTGGAACCTCTGTATCTAGATTCACTCATTTTTTCTTCTCCATTTTTTACGGAGTCTAGCCTACGTAAATAAATATCAGGAATGTGCGGCACCATGTCCTTGACTGCGCAAATTCCTAGCGTATTTCGTTTTGCAGCTGCAGAAACCTGCATATTTTTCACTTACTTCCCTTCATCCCTGCTCTGCCTCCCGTCTCCCTTCACTTTCTGTGCGAAGATTCTGAATGAAGTTTCTACGCACGGATGAGCGAGAACAAAGTGCTGATGGTCGCATATTTTCGAGCGAGAAATATTGCAATAAGGGAGTGAGAAACGCTTTCCTTCCCTTCTTCACTTTGAGAAAAAAAATGTATAAAAACGACGAAATATGCTCTTACGGGTGCTATAGTTGATGCGACGATGAATGATTCAGCCCAACAATTTGCCGTTATCTTTTTAGCCATTTACTTCACAGGCGCGACGTGCAAAAAAGAGCTGACGCACTTCTGGAGAACTGAACGTGACGATAATCGTGCGCAATGTGTTTACGCACACCTGCTGACGTAGACAACTTTTTTTTATAAATTACGTATTGTGTACTATACTCTAGACTTCAACTCCACAAAGTGATTCAGGCTATGATAATAATATTTGGTTGTTTTAAGTGCCCAGACAAAGATATGATTGAGGTGTGCCATGATAGAGGGCCCCGGAAATTTACACCATCTGCCGTTCTTTAACGAAAACTGGCATCGAACTGCACGTGAAACTCAATCGAAAAGTGACCACTGCTGCTGTGGTTGAACCCATGACTTGCAGATCAGCGGCTGAGCATTGTAACCACTGTACCAATTAGGTGTATGGGTTCACTGCTATGAGACGCCGTTGTGTAGGGCTCCGGACAATTTTGACCTCGTGCAGTACAATCTTTAATGTGCACTGACATTGCAAAGCACGCAGATATCTGGCATTCGCTTCCTTCGAAATGAGAGCACAATCTCACCCGTGTCTTTAGAACCAGCGCGCTCAGCACCGGGCGCACTGCGCCACCACGTCAACCACATTTATTGTTCGGGTCTGCGACAGTTGGAACGTATTATTGTTTAACTGTATTCACCTGCATTGCTCGCATTCAGGAGGCTTAAAAATAATAAAAAAGAGAGATTGGCTCACACTCATCAAGCAACCGATAAATATAAACGCTTCGCCTGTAGACGTGATAGACTTTGCCCTGCATATCAGATTTACAAAAGGAGGGTCCATCATGAGCATAAGGTCAATTGGCGTTGATATTGTTTAATAACCTAACATTGCCGAGTCACATAAAGACCGCTAACCTTCCAGCTTTGACCGGACCCCTGGTACCATTAACGTCCTACATTACATTTGCAACAGATGCTCTTCAAATAATGTTTATCACAAATGAGTGCATTGAAGAGTGTTGAAAATTAGTTGCCGGGTGGAGAGTACGAAATTCAAGAACACACCGAAACCTTCGAAATATTTTTGACTAACCTGACGTGCCAAATACACGACGATAGCTCATAACTATACAGCAAGTTTAGTGATTCGAAAAGGCGTTCAAAGCAGGACGAAGTATACGGTGACATCAATGAATCGCATTTAGGAGAAACATGCACGGCTATGAGACAAGTATACCTTCCTCCGGGTCTCTCACAACAACGCTGCCGAGAGCAGTTTGTGTGTAAGCGACGTACTACATTAGACTGGATGCACCATTTACACATCTCCGACTCACTCGGGACACGAGAATTCATACTCAAAGATTCCCCTTCTTCAAGGAGGAGTACGTAGCTTGACATGATGCATCCGTCATGTGTGACGTAAGGGGAAGGAAAGTAAGCGAGTGGGTGCATCTCTGTGTACTGCAGGGGCACTGCAAGCTTTCGGAGAGGCGCGACCGGTTCGAAGGAGAGCGCAGTTCGGAGGAGGGCGCGAACAAGCGATGTTTCTTCCAATGACTCCATCACACGTTTGATCGGGGGCTCACGTTTGTTTGTTCGCAAGCGAACGAGTGTTAGGACATGCAGGCGTCGTGCCTCCAGCTAAGCTGAGGCGACAACGTACCGGCAATGCCCAACCGAGTGCTCTACGTACTTCACGCGCCCTATTTTCCTGCTCACTGCCTTCGGGGCACGAAAGAAGGCTCCTACCCCTTTCTATCCCGTGTCCGCGAAAACACGCGTGCTAAAGTAAGTTCGTGTTCCGAGACGATGCTCGCCAGGAGAGACCCTTGTACCTTTTACTCGTTTCGTGTAGGCTGGACAAGTAAGAAGGGGAACATCGCGCCTTGCATATATAACTCTTGTCCGTGTCAGCTCCGTGGCACATCCGCTTCTGGCACCGTCACTACGCACAGTGACGAGAATCTTCGCACCAGTATGTATCAGTAGTTTGGGCTTCTCTGTCCCTTCTTATATAAGGGAACGGACGACAAGCGGCCGCTGAAGTCGCTTTGCGTGGGCTCGTCCGAGTCGCCGTGTTTGTTCGGCCGACGCTTCACCCCGTGTTTGCCCTTGTCCGGGAAAGCGGCAGAGCGTGCAGCGTTCAAACCTCGTCGTCGGTCGGTCGCCTACCCTGGAGCAAACTCTTCCGCCCGGCCCCTTCCTTCCGTTCCTTTCCATTCCTACCCAGCTTACCCAAGGATGCCTCCTGCTATCCTTCACTTCCCGTGGCATTCCCTTTCGCCTTTCTCGGGTCGCTCAATTTTTCGCGTACCCTATAGTCTTTTTTCTTTTTCTTTTGTTTTTTATTCCTACCTTTCTTTCTTTCTTTCTTTTTCTTTCTTTCTTTCTTTCTTTCTTTCTTTCTTTTTCTTTCTTTCTTTCTTTCTTTCTTTCTTTCTTGCCTTCTTTCTCTTTTCTTTTTCTCTTTCTTTCACAAACTCTTGTTTTGACGGGCTTACGTTCCAGCCTTTTCCTCTGGTTGGTCGAACCTTTGTCACACTTATATTTAATATAAAAAAGATTGCCCTCCGCCCTCTTTTTTCTCTATTTCTTTCTTTCTTCTTTCCTTTCTCTTTCTCTTCTTTTCTGTTCTTTTCTTTGTTTTTTCTCTCTGTATCTGATTATTTCTTTGTCTCTTTTTTCTCTTTGTAGTATACTTTGTGTTCTGTACTCTGTGGGAGCACTGTATAATGCTCGCTTTGTAGTATCTTCGAGTGCGAGAACGAGACGGCATAGCTTAGGCATGATATACCGATCAAACCTCCTTGCTTTAATTGTGAGAATGCATTTTTGATTAAACCGTAACTTTTTGTAGCTTTGTGTCGCTCTTGGGGACTGAGTATTCTTTATTTCGCCAATTATTGGTTACACGTCTTGCCGTTGTTCGTGTAACTGCGAGACTGTGTCGCAGGATTAAAAAGAAAGTGTTATTTTTTCTTCATAAACACTGGTTTAGAAAACGCTATGAAAAAGGCAAGACAGGTGGCCAACTTGGAACATTGTGCCGGGCAAATGGCTTAAGCACACTAGTTTACGTTAGCAGAGACCTATCACAATGGGTCCAGATATCTTCGTTTTTCGAACTTGTAGCATTATGGAACCAGCCGTGCCTTGATTTATAGATTTTAGCTAGAGAAAAAAAAGGCAAGACAAACAGAAGGATTAGATAGACGAAGGATTGCTATCTTCTGTGGTCATTTAGTGTACTCCCCTTAGCAACAAACATCCCTCAAACAGCAATTAACTCTCGAAAGAAAACGAAAAGTTTTTTTTGGGGGGGATGTCTGCTTCAAGGCATAGTAGCACGCATTCTCATAAACACAGGTACAAAGTGACTTCAAGTATGAAGTATAACAGTGAGCTATGGAATTCTTCGTTAATTTAGCAATCAAGGTCGGGCAGTCGGCAAGGATGTCTCGCAGTCACATCGTGGATTGGGGTGTCACGAAATCGGCCCGATGAACCGTATAGGCCCCGGTAACGTTGTGCCAATAGGGTGGTCACAGATAGGGTAAGCGAAGCCCTGACACGAAGTCTTCCCTACGTAACATCCTCTCGGCGGGTTAAACCACCAGGGGGGTCCAACACAGTGCAAGTGTACATGGCCTTGTGTGGTACGTCGAAGGCTCTTTTTTTCCCGAAGGATCTGTCCGGGAACATCTTCAGGCTTTCATCTAATACACAGTGGCATGGATTATTTTTGTTCTCTTAATTAGAAAGCACATTCTATTTCATCAAATCAGTCACTAAATAATAACTGAATAAATTATTTTCAGGTGTTTATTGAATAATGAAGAGAAAATGAGGCAACGTAGAATATAGATCGAGAAATTATTGTGGAGAGTTGATATTTTTGCAATTTGCGTTTTTACGCTTGTTTTTTATCAAGTGACGGCAGTGGGTTTTCACTATATTCCTTTACTTCCCAAATTTACAATATTTCTCGCTTCATTCTTCAATATTTCGTGCAAGTAGGACCAAAGGCGTTCAGGAGTTCCCCGTACGTCTAACAATGACTAGCCGTGGGGCTCAACGACCAGAATTAGTTCGGCATGAGCGAAGGTCCGGCGACATTGCCAAAGCCTCCCAATTTTTCCTAGCTTTGGCGCCCACTTCGACCAGCGGCTATTTTCCCGAGGCCAACAGAACGTTGGGGCCACGAGCAGCTCCCTCATTTAGGCCAGTTAGTATCTGATTCTCAGTATTTGAAATTGAGTCGCCCTAGCAAGTGAAAATTTGTAGCCTCTATTTGCTGCCTCGCTTTGAAGAGACTGATTAAGGAGACGTTGGCTTCGTCCGTAGAGGGCACCTTGGGGCGATCAGGATCACGTAAGAAGCAAGAGGAAAAAAATAAATAAATCACAGAACAGCGATAGCTGGTATACCTAATTACCGACTCTCTCCATGTGTATACCTTTCGCAATATGCCCGTCTAAGACACGGCAATTGCGAGAGCTTCATCTTTCGTGCATTAACACCAGTAAAACTGTTACTGCAGCTCTGCTTATTAAATGTAAATATATCCCGAGCATTACAAATATTCTTGCTCTTAGAATGGTGTCCTTTAGATAAAGTACAATCACAAAAGCTAAGAATATTGACCCGAAGGACATCTGCTCGTTGCATATTATTTCACCATACAGAAGGAATTGAAATGACAATCTTCTTTAACTAATTATATTTTATTAGCTAGCCTATTCTTGTTGCGTATGTGAGTAACGATAATTTAACGGGAACACGAGATCAAAAACCAGAAACCTGACACAATATTTCGTTATCTTTCTCCTTATTTGCCCTAACATACTGCTACTAAAAAATTTAAAAAAACGGTTTTTTTTCAGAGCTTTACGCTTTCATTTCTCTTGGAGTTGATCGAAAGTGAACACTTTTACAATTCAAAATCCACGTTCCAACTAGGCGTATCAACTCGTGCACTTTCACATACGAGAGTACAAGTATTGTGTAGAGCTCTGCTGAGGGGCGCCACTGATTGCGGACATACGGTACAGAACTCTGATTATTTCCTCAACTTTTTTCCCCATTACTTCTTATTCTTGATACGTTCTTAATTACGTTCATCTCTCCATCTCTCTCTCTCTCTCTCTCTGGGGTTCTTCTGCTTGGCGAATTAAATATATATTTTTACAATTCTTCGTTTCTTCAGAACGATCTTAAGCCGGTGGCACCAGTGTGTTCTCCCCCAGCCGCCCTGGCTTTAATTACGAAGACGCAATCCCGGCAAAGGACTGGACCCAGCCGGACGCTAAAGGCTCTGAGCTGCGTGTGTGTTTGCCACAAGGCTCGGCTCGCCTTCTCCCCTCACTCTCGTTCCTTTTTCTATCACATTCCTTCTTCCCCCCCCCCTCCGAGACAGACGCCCTTTCCACAAACTCTTTTGTTCTAAGGGCTTACGGTCCAGCCTTCTCCTCTGGCTGTTCGACTCTTGTCATACTTTTTTTTACTTCTAAACAATCTGCACGCCCCTCTCCGGCATCCCAGCCCACCCACCATACACGTGCCCAGTTTCGAGTCCCATAGATAGCTTTGAAGGTTTTCTTATCATGTATTTTGCTTTTATTGAACATGACTTGTGAACGCTTTCCTACGCCTCTACTTAACATCAACGTTTTGTGTGTTTTTGCATCTTTTTTTTAATTTTGGGGGTGGCTTTGGACAATGTTCAATGTAGTTTTGCTTTCAAAGCATGGTTTTAGAATGGTATTACTTTTTTACCTTCTTTATTCTCCTCTCCTGCTCTCATAGCGAGCCTAATACCCGGCCTGTCGCTT
Source organism: Rhipicephalus annulatus (assembly GCA_013436015.1). Classification (NCBI taxonomy): domain Eukaryota; kingdom Metazoa; phylum Arthropoda; class Arachnida; order Ixodida; family Ixodidae; genus Rhipicephalus; species Rhipicephalus annulatus. The sequence continues at coordinate 112,503 of WOVY01001985.1, read as the reverse complement.
CCAACGCTGTGCTTGGATCGAGCAGGTTTTGCAGCGTAGTTATTTAATCTCGAAACGAAACAAAACAAAAGTGGGCTAGCGGGATTGCTATTGGCTAAGATCGAGGCGTAGAGACCCAGTCTGATGAGAAAAAATTAAGACGCTTCCTTAACGAAGCGGCTGCTTTTGTTTCTGCAGTCTCAAGGAAAAGCAAAGCAAAGAGAGGTTCAGAGAAGGGGGATATTAGAAAAAGAAAAAAAAAGAAGTCTATTGAACATAAGGGGATTCTGTAGGTAGAAAATACACTAAAAAGTAAAAAACTAAGAACAACAACAATACGATGTAAACGTATGCATATTCCTTGAAGGAATAAGTCAGCATTGTGAGAAGGGAGATTCGGTTTTTTGCATTTGGTTTCTCTTTCTTTGTGTTTGGAGGCGCTCTGACTTCGAATTACCTGTTAGCTTTGGCTAGCGTTATGCGCGGGAGATTGTTTTTTTTTTTTCAGTCCCCGCTTTAGTACAGAGCATTTTGTTCATTTTATATTTGTCTGTGCGTCCACAAGGGGCCTCGTGTATTCTTGCGCTTGACGTTTAGGGCTGATAATCTCCGACGTTCATTCTATCTCTGACAAGCACAAAGGAGCAATCATTATGGAACTGAGAACATCGTTGTTCCATCCTTTACGCGTCTTAAGTTTTTTTTCATTTTCTTCAGGAGTACTAGCCCTGCCTACGAGTCTGCATATGCACGAATCCCAAGGTGTCCCTACTACTTTTTTTAATTTGTTTGATTCACAAAGAGATATGGGTATTTTGGAGTTAGGCGAAGGCGAGTTCTCTGGAATTTCAGCACCAGAAAGCTGACCCACGCTGCTGTCCATCCGTAGTTGTTCATTTCAGTGGGAGCAAGAAAAGAAGACAAGTGTTAGACAAAAGTGTCGAGGGTGCTGATTAGAGATGACGGAAAGCTTAAGGCAGTAGGCGGACAAATTGTTGTGCGTGGATTGAATAAATTCGACTCAGTGATCTTGATTAACGTTGGAGAGACGTTTAGTATTCTCTAATCAGTCCCTGTCTACGAGTCGCGCTCGTATTTCAAGCCATCATGAATCGTCATTCCGCCAAATCAACCATTTTGACAATTTATGTCTCTAATCAGGTCGTCTTAATATTTTATCATTTTTTCGTCACAACACCGAATCTGACGGCCAGCCAGAGAAACACGTTCGATTTGACTAGGGGCAGTTGCGCCGAGCCAGTGGATAGCCACATCTGTGAGTACGAGAGAAACTGTGCAGAACAGACAGTACACGCAGCCAGAGCTCTAAAATTTGTTGCGCTGGGCCAGACGAGGTTTAATTTACGAGAATCGAACTTCGAGAAGTTTCGAAGCAACAACGAATTCCAGGTACTTACTATGCGCGTGGACCCGAAGACTTATTCCTGCAAAGGCTTGCTGATATTGGCGTGACTTTATGAAGAAAAACGATACCAATATTTATAGGTTTTTGTTGATTGAATGTGTAATTTACACGATCAAAAGACAAGATGCAATAGTAGTAGTAGTAGTAGTAGTAGTAGTAGTAGTAGAAAAGATGCAAAAATAACAATGGTTAGAAGTTTCCCTCCTCATCGGTCTTAATCACTTTTACATGTCTGCTGATTTGTATGAGTGATTGATTATTTAATTCATTCGTTGATTCATTCATTCGTTCATTCATTCATGGTTCTGTTGCAGGCAGTCGCTGCTCAGTAAGACTGAACGTGTGAAGATGTTCTGCTCGCAAGACTCCAGTGAGCTTAATGAAATGTGCAAATGCGTCACATTCAATCACTCGTTTTCGAATATCAGGTCTTCCAATAATTAAGGAATGCTTCGCGAATGACGTCCATTATTAACCACAAACTAGTTGTTTTTATTGGACATACCTTTTCGGAGTTTTGCGGAGATAGTGTAGCTTTTATTTATTTTTTACACTGCCTTTTGACCTCCCCTCGTGCAGACATTGCAACCAGACATTGCAATCTGATTAAGCTCCATGCCTATTGCTTCTTTCTCTCCCTTCCTTCCTCCGCAAAGATCACAAGTTCAAACACCAGTTGCAGCAGCCGCATTCTGATCGAGACAAAAATGCTAGAAACCCGCGTGTTTAGGTTTAAATGAAGGGTTAAAGGTTCAAGTGCGTGCCAGTCTCAATTTCCGGAGCCTGCGTCAACGGCAAATTTCGTAACCACATCGTCGTTTTGGACGTAAAACGCCAGTAACTATGATTGTTGATAGATTTGGCACATGTGTTCGTACTTAAAAAAGGTTTTATTGCTTCTTTGTCATCTAAACTGCCATTTGCCCTTTCCCAGGACATCGCAATTTGGTTAACCTCTCTGTATTTTTTTACTCTCTTCCATCCCTCCCTTCTCTCGCTCCTCCTTTACTTTCTCTCTCACTGTGTCTCTCTCTCTTATTTATTTATTTATTTATTTATTTATTTATTTATTTATTTATTTATTTACAAATACTGCAGTCCCTGTTCGGGCCCAAGCAGGAGTGGGTAACAAATGTCAGTGACAAAACAGAATATAAAAATATAAGATAATACAATACTTGGTACAAAAATATGGAAATTCCCAACATCAGGGAAAATATAATTAATACATAGCAATAATGGCATTCATACCGAAATACAAAAAATCTCAGCACTAATGAGGAACATAATATATTGCATATTAAAAATCAAGTGTTAGGTCATTAACGAGATGGGCGAACGATTGTGTCATGTCCGCATTAACGACCTCCTGAGGTAACTTGTTCCATAATGAAAGAGCATGAGGGAATAATGAGTACTGATGAACGTTGAGATGATTGAATGGTTGTCTAACTGTTTTATTATGACGAATACGGTCAAAGCGCACAGACGGGTCTGTTATGTAGCGATTGGGTGGTATTTCAATGTGACCATGGTACAATTGATAGATGAATTTTAATCGAGAGACTATTCTACGATGAGCGAGTGTTTTCGGATTTGCCTTCTCGCGAAGGGCAGAGACGCTTGCAAAACAAGAGTAGCTTGAATAAATGAACCCTTATATCTGACAAGTTAAACGAAGAGCCAAAAGCAAGTAACTATACCGAGTTCGACACTAGTGACGTAGATACTTGCTGCTCGGCAGCAAACTGCATGAATGATTAAAACAGAAAAAAATATCGAGAAATGGTGAAGCAGCTACGGAGGTGGTGTGGGTGTGGGTTGGAGAAGAACTGGCAGCCGCCCATCTATGAGGAGGCAAAACGTCGTCGATGCGCTGAAAACAAGATTGGGGCGAAGGAATCAGTGCTCTTTCTCGGCCACCAGCTCTCTCCAAGGAGCCAGGAAAATCCGATTTAGGCAGGTGGCAAACGCATGCGTCGGCGGCAAGTAAAAAAGTACAAGCAGTTTCGCGATTCGAAATGCCTGCAAGGCTAGGTGAGACGACTTTACTCGTAACATATCAGCCATGTTCGCCGGAAACCTAAATAACGAAGAACGCACGTACAAGAACGTGGCACAGAAGAGAGAAAAGGTGTGAAGGCAGAGAAGATGTGAGAGAGTGTCGCGATAGGCGAACGTTTCAGGGGGAAGTCGCGCTGTGAACACGGAGTTCGCATACTATTGCTGCTGATGCTGCTGTCGCTCGCGCTGAATCGTGCGTTTGCGAAGTGCAGGCGCTCACGAAGGATGAAGAGAAAAAGCGGGGTGGCTTCGCAGGGCGAAGGGAGCGTCTGAGTTAGAAGGGTCTTTATTGGCACTGAAGGGAATCCCTATAATCCAATTTGAAAATAACAAATAGTCCTCGCCCGCCGTCGCTTCCTTCTGGCGCTGCGACGGCGGGAGACGGGAAAACTACCGTCATGCACGGCTCGCGTTCTTGAAGGATTGGCGTTAGCAGAACTGCGATGGGAGACGTGGATGCGTATTGCGCTCTATTCAACCCCTTTATGCGGATTGTGCTTCTTTTTTTCATGTTTTAAACAATGCAGTTAACACTTCGAAAGCAACACCTTATTGAAGGCGGATATGTCGTAACTCAAGCATTTATTCCGCCCTTCATACAGATATTGTTAAAACAAGGAAGTTCAGTTAGCGCATGTAACAATACGCATTCACAAGAGGTCGTCAGCCGAACGAGCGTAGGTTTAAGTGTGTCCACTTACACTCTGTACTAGTACTTCGTAATGCATGCATTTCCTCTTCGACGGCAGTGTTTGTAGTCACAAGGGGGCGTTACCATCACTGTAGTCACGGCGGTTTTAATTCAGTGAAGGCGAGACTGTAGATTCCTGTGTACCGTGCATTGTCGTGCAGTGCCCGTTAAAGAACACCAGATGGTCAAAACTTCCGGAGCCCTCCACCACGGCTTCCTCACAGTCATACTATGGTATTAGGACGCAAAATCCTAGATAATGTCATTATTAAAATAATTGAAAATTTACAAAACTCTTTAATTCATGACCCTACCGTGCAAATGTTCTACGTATTGAAGTTTTGCTGAGTGTTTAGTGCGTGCGCGTTAGTTTGTGTTGTTGCATGCGAACGTGTATGAACAGTTTGTACAAATCACGTTGTTTCGAACTTTCTTCGGTACTCATGAGGATATAGACAATTAGGCAACGCAGAACACTTCTTGAACAAATGTGTTCGGCTGTTATTCTGCTGTTCCGTAGTACAGAAAATCTTAACACCTACAGCAAACTGCGAGGGTGGGAGCAGATGAGAAGAGAAAAATAATAGAGGGGGGGGTGGTTGTAAGGAAAGAGAAAGAGGGGAACTGGTGAGGCAAGACTACGACACAAAACCAGCTGTCGTCACGCCGTCAAAACTTCGTCCTTCTTCATTTGACGCTCAACAAATGACGTCGTCTTCCCGACGACAACATCGAAACAGAACAAGAAAGATGATCCGGTCAAAACAAACGCTTTTGGCGGCAAACAATAAGTGTTCAGAGGCTCTCGGAGCGGGTGGAAGCAATCTTTAGCGAAGGGTGCGAATCTTCGAGGCTAGCGGAGACACCGAAAAGCGAAGCAGTCAGCCGGTGATCACGCTTCAACGGAGGAAGGAGCGACAACGTCGGGCTTCAGGAGAAAAAGAAAAAAAAAAACGTTGGTGTGGGAAATGGTCGCTGGAAAGGAGGAAGGGGTGAGAGAAGTGGCATGACTGCTCTAATCTTTTATTTTCCGCTTTCGTTTAACGCACCTCATATCTATTTTTACTGTTATTGATTGTGGCTGGCACGCGAGGTGATGTGTTGACTCTGTCAGACATTGGCATTTCTTCTTGTTGTTTTTTTTCCCGCCTCCATTTTTCTGTAACGCTCTTTAATGTTCTGTAATGCTCTTCAATGACCACGTTTTTGTACCTAATATTTATTTCGCCTCTCTATTTTTCTTGTCTCATTTTCGGGTCAAGCACAGTATGCACTAAAGAAGCAAATGTCTAAGGAATGTAGACAACGAGGAACGAAATACAACATGCTTAAATAGAAAGAGAGAGAGAGAAACTTGGTAATAGGCGATGAAAGAAAAGTCGAGAAAAACTACAAGACAGAGAAGCGTCACAAAGAAAACCATTAATGTTTTGATCGACGCCAGATCCACCCCGGGAAACATTGATTTCAGCATTCGATATATCTGACATGTTTTCGGCAGAGTCCGGAGCTATTCTGTGCGGTCTGAGGCGTCGGTCCTCATATGAATCCTCGTGTTTTTGTTTTTTTGTCACTCAGTGAACGCATATTTGTCGTATTGGTTGGCTGCTTGGTTAAACTTTACTAACAGCGTTGAGAAACGCGATCAGCGTGCAATGGACGCGTTACATTTCCAACGCCTTCTACAAAAAGTAGTGCCTGGAACGTCGTTCCTCTTTTCAATTGGGAGCTTCCTGCCTAGCAAGCAAGTCTCGGAGGCTATGCCTCCAGCCGCGTGTGCGATCGCCCGCCGCGTGCGAACGCTCGCCTCCGTACCGCTCAGCCACGTGACATTACCGTGCCGCTCTGTCACGTGACATCACAGCTGCTCGGAGGCAACTGTGAAAGCATTGCTGTGTTCGCAGGGGACGGCTGCCAGAGGCGTTTGCCTTCGTACAGGAGGCGAGGGTAAAATTAGAGGGTAGGGCAGCACGTTCGCAGCTCACGTTCCAAACATAATTTTTGTTTAAAAACCAATTTTGTCATTTTTGCTTGTAAAGCGTGCTTTGTGCTGAGCACTCCTGTACAAGGCAAAAGCAACCACCGCTGGCAATGTTAGAATTTGCGAGAGAACGAGATCCAGTGAATTCCCAAATTCTGCTCAGAACAAATGTTCGACGATTTACAGTACGATGTACTCTACTATGAGAGAGCTTTGAGCTGTCCCGTATGTCGACTGAAAGACTTTTGTGTTTAGAAAAATGGTTAACAATTCAGAGTACTCAGTAGTCTACTATGAAGAGCTGAAAGACGTCCCTTGCTCCTCCCACTTGATGAGGCCGCATCGTCGAAAATTTATGTGTGTGTAGAAAACGTTGTTAACGATATGGAGTACGATGTACTCCACTATTAAAATTTCTTGGTGATCTAGCTTGACTGCTTCACTTTCGTCGATATGATTTCAGCGTTTTACAGAACTTGTGCATTAACGCCTTCACCATGAGTCCACTGACCTTCTTGTATCTATGCTTATTATTGTTGGAGTTCTGTATATATTGCTTGGAATATTTCAACCAAGATTTTGCATTGTTATTCTTCAGCGGCTTCTTAGCATAGGTACGCTTCTTCATTGTACAGTCCCTATCAAGACACACAAGTTATTTGAGAAAGTGATCTGTCTGATTCAAGTTGCGGGCCATTGTCCGTTAAAAAAGCATTTGTGTTTGTATAAACTACCAAGGGGAGCTTTTTAGCACTTGATTAATGAAGTTAAAGCGATAATCTGTGTGCTAGGGTTGGAACTGTCACGCACTGTGAACAATAAAAACGTGGCGCTGGTTGGTGATGTAAAATATATCTGCACCTAGGGAAAAAATCACAGCATATCCATGGAGTGAAAATGCTGATGAGTGGGGCGAAGAATCCATTAGTCCATCTGTGCTTTCACCCTTTCATTCGTTCTTGCTTCCGTCCGTGCGTCCATTCATCCGTCCATCCCTTCGTCCTTCCGCCCACGCGTCCATCCGTCCGTCCATCCGTACGTTCGTTTGTTCATGCGTCCGTCCGTCCGTGCGTCAAACAGCCTGACAGATAGATGACGGACGGACGCGGCCAGTGGATAATTCATGGTTTGCCAATAAAACCCTTTGAAGCTTCACCCCACTCATCATCATTCACTCCGTGGATATGCTGTGAAGTGGCTATTACGTACATGCATACATACAGGGGACGACCGACCCACGTCTTCAGAAGCTTCGCCTCTAAAGGAAGCCTCAAAGCAACCCTGACTCTTTACTTGGGTGTTTGGCAGTGACGCCTGCACGTCGGCATTTGTCTACCCTGGAGTATTTGTGCGGTTAACTTCTTTTCGTGTACCACCAAAGCGGATCACCGAGGCTACGCAAAAAGAACAGCATAGTTGAGATCTATTCCGCAATGTGCCGCGCCGATCGTAGTAGCTCAAAACAAAAGCGTCTGCTCTTTCAGTGAACTCATTCGATCACTTTTATTAGTTATTCTTAAGCACATCTTGGTAGACATGTTCTCATGAGATACCTATCTAATAGAACTAATAACTTGAACCAGAACCATCCGTTTTGTACCAAGTATATTTTTTAGACTTTTTCTGACTGGTCGAAGAAACGGAAGGGGTCGACCAGGAGCGCTTGGAAGGAAAACAGGGGTGTTACTCGGCAATCGTGCCACAAAAAAAAAAAAAATCGCTGAAATGAAGGACATAAAATCGAAAAAATGCGAGCGCCGTGGGGATCTGGTTATATTTAGTATTATGGGAATGCTGTCTGTTAAAGACAGCGTATTTCACTATGTCGTTAACGCCTAAGAGCAATAAAGGCGAGTTGAAAGTGAGTAATGGGAGAAGGTAAATAGCCTTCGAAAGGAAGAAAGAAAGAAAGAAAGAAAGAGAAAAGAAGGAAAGATAAAGAAGGAAAGAAAGAGAGAAGCAAACAAAGAGAGAAGGAAAAGAGAGATAGTGAGAGAGGGGGGAAAGAAAGGACTGAAAGCAAAAGAAAAAAATATAATGGAAAAGAAAAAGAGAGAATGAAAGCAGGCGAATACTTACGAATGAGAAAAAACGAGAGAAATGAAGTAATACATGAAATAGTGAAAGAAAGAAAGAAGAAGAAAGAACGAATTGCTTGGGGGAGGACGTCGACAAAGGTGAAATGCCGCAGCTCAATGGCAGCGACTGAGCAGACACGGCGCCGATCGGCCTTCCCCCTTTTCTTTCACACGCACGACACTGCTGCTCGCGCGTCCCGGCCACATCCGTCTCTTCCCGGTCTTCAATCGCGTTCAAACGCTGGCAGTGCGCTTCGCACATAACCCCAATTTGGAGAAATGCTTCTTCCGATTACACATCGGGTGTCATCAATGCTCGCTTTAGCGTCGCAGCAATGCGAGTTTAATGGCCCTTGAAGAAATAACGTCCGTGAGGGGAATATGTGTGTGGAGGAGGGGCTGGGGGGGGGGGGGGGGCTTGACACATTGAATGAAATGCGGAACCTTAAAAAAATGTAGCAACACTGAAAAGGTTCGTGTCAAGGCAAAGTGCTTCCATGGTTGACTCTGTGGCGTCTGAGGAGCAAAAAAAAAAGGGGGGGGGGGCGTCCGCAACGATATATGACCTTCTATTTGGCTTCGGTCACGTGATATAATTCGCAATATGCGTACGCTTCGCGTGTTTGTGCGTTCCTCCGCGTCAATTTCGACTTAGTGTGCCACTACGCACTGCTAACCTCGAGGGTCTGGATTCGGTGACATGAAATTCTCCTGAAAATATTTCGTAAACCAGCTTGCCTCACACTTGTCCACCTGCGAATTCCGTTCGCGTCCCCCCTATGGTCTCCCAATCATTATAACATGGTCACCACACTAGAATTGATCGAAAATGGGACAGCATGGTTTGTCTCCAGAAAATGCAGTTACCACTCAATAATCACGTGAAGTAAAACCAATATTTCCATACAATCTTTAGACACGTGTCGTGACATAGTCCTGCTAAAAGTATTTCAGAAGTATGGGCAGTCACGCACATTATGAGTTGCAAAAATGCTGACTAGCGGGTAAAGTGACCCCAAACCTGGACAACGCAACCGATAAACATTCTTTGGTTCATAAAGTACCACTAAATGAAAGGGTTTATTTCACCTATCCTTTTTTTTTGTAGGTGCCAATTTGCAACGTTGGCGCCATTTTGAACCCGGACAGTTTGTACCCACTCACGTTGAGCGTGACTCTACACTCAAATAGGCCATGTTCACTTCAACGTCATGTTCCAAGTCGAACGTTCAAAATAATGCACAATTCAAGTTTTACGCGCATATACGGTGACACTACCATTTATTTCATAAACGCTTGCCCGCGTCAGTATACGTTTTGCGATAGCATGCTCGGTGGCATGGCTCAGTGTTCAACCCTCACGTGTCCCATGACCAACTAATTACAGGTTTTCAGTGAAGTCTTCTATTAGCATGGCTAGATTTGTACATGTTCCGTCAGTATTATGCATGTGGAACGGGGTTTATTGGCACAAGTAGCACTTGCACAGTAGGTCTATTGACGCTGAAAGCGGGCGGCAGCAATGGACTCAGGAATCACAGCAATCGGGGCAAACGCTCGCGCTTTTCTCCTCCTGCTAAAGGCGTGACCCACTGCGGCACATATTCTTCTTCCTCTCTACAATACCCCGGCGACGAAGACGAGCCATCCTGGCAAGTCAAGGTGACGAGATTAGGAGTGGGTCGTGATATGGCTTGAGACGACTCACGTGGACAGTCTCACGACCAAGGCATCGCCTGTCTGTAGATGGCGTGATCGGCTCGATCACGTATGTGACAGGAGATCGACGTTCGACGACGCGATAAGGACCGTGAAACTTGGGGGCAAACTTAGCGGACAGACCTGGGGAGTGAAAGGGAAGTCGGAGCCAGACAAGCGAGCCCACGGCAAAAGTCTCGACTTGCTGGTCGCGGTCATGGCGGTCTTTTTCGAATGCTTGCTTGTCCGAGGTGAATGATCGGGCCAACTGACGACACTCTTCAGCGTGCTGCAAAATTTCAGAAAGAGGGCTGAACTCTGAGACGTCGGGACGATACGGCAAAATGGTGTCAAGGGTGGAGCATGGCTCACGCCCATATAGAAGAAAGAAAGGCGAGAAGCCTGTGGTTGACTGCGTCGCGGTGTTGTACGCATAGGTCACAAATGGGAGAATGACATCCCAGTTTGATTGGTCGGAATTGACATACATGGCGAGCATGTCTCCTAGCGTTCGGTTGAAGCGCTCAGTTAGACCGTTGGTCTGCGGGTGGTAGGCTGTAGAGGTGCGGTGCACCGTGCGGCATGCTCGAAGGAGTTGTTGTACAACTTCGGATAAAAAGACACGCCCTCGATCACTTAGTAGTTCACGTGGTGCCCCGTGACGCAGTACGAAGCGTCGCAAAACGAAATTGGCTACGTCACGTGCACCTGCCGTAGGTAGTGGAGCTGTTTCAGCATACCTCGTCAGATGGTCGACGGCGACAATGATCCATCGATTTCCAGTGGCAGTGTAAGGAAGGGGACCATATAGATCGATATCAATGCGGTCGAAAGGGCGCGCCGGACACGGTAGAGGCTGTAATAATCCTGGTGAATGGGCAGCTGTCTTTCGTCGTTGGCATAATGAACAAGACCGAATGTATTTTCATACAAAAGTGTACATACCACGCCGAAAGTAACGCTGGCGGATCCACTGATATGTTTTTAACACACCAGCGTGAGCATGTTATGGGTCGGCATGGAAATACGCACAGACATCAGATCGCATGTGGTGTGGTATAACCAAGAGCCATTTACGACCATCCGCGTGGTAGTTTCTGCGGTATAGTTGCGCGTCCCGCATCGCGAAATGTGTGGCTTGTCGGCGAAGAGCGCGTGGGTATGCAGACGTTGAAGGGTCAGAAAGAATGTTAAGGAGAGATGTTATCCATGGGTCTTTCCGCTGTTCAGACGACATGCTTGTGACGGAAATGGGAGCGATGGAGAAGTTGGTGTCCGAATGCAGGTCTGCGGTGGATCTCACTGGTGATCGTGAGAGGGCGTCCGCATCAGAGTGTTTTCGTCCTGAGCGGTAGACGACTTGAATGTCAAATTCTTGTAGGCGAAGAGCCCAACGTCCAAGGCGACCTGAAGGATCTTTTAGCGACGCCAACCAACAAAGTGCGTGGTGATCGGTCACAACGTCGAAACTCTGTCCGTACAAGTAAGGACGAAACTTGCTTAATGCCCAAACGATTGCGAGGCATTCTTTTTCAGTTACGGAGTAGTTCATCTCCGCTTTCGTGAGTGCGCGGCTTGCGTATGCGACGACGTACTCTGGAATACCTGGCTTTCGTTGCGCGAGTACTGCTCCCAGACCAACGCCACTGGCATCTGTGTGCACTTCAAGGGGGGCACTTGGGTCGTAATGGCGTAAAATTGGTGGGGACGTAAGTAGGCGGCGCAGTGTAAGGAAAGCTTCGTCGCATGCTGGGGTCCAGTTAGAAAGATTAGCTGGACCGTTCAGAAGTTGTGTAAGTGGGGCTATTATTGTTGCAAAGTTGTGGACGAAACGACGAAAATGCGAGCACAAGCCGATGAAGCTCCTAAGTTCTTTGAGTGAAGTCGGCTTCGAAAAGTCGGCTACGGCTCGAAGTTTGTCTGGGTCGGGGCAAATTCCATCCTTTGACACAACGTGACCAAGTATAGTAAGTTGGCGAGCCCCAAAGCGGCACTTCTTTAGGTTAAGTTGGAGGTTTGCCTTGGTAAGACACTGAAGAATGGTGCGCAGACGGTCGACGTGGGTAGGGAAATCAGGCGAAAATACGATAACATCATCGAGGTAACATAGGCATATCTGCCATTTAAGGCCGCGTAAAATGCTGTCCATCATTCGCTCAAACGTTGCAGGTGCATTGCACAGACCGAATGGCATAACCATGAATTCGTATAGGCCATCCGGCGTAAAGAACGCTGTTTTGGGAAGGTCACACTCTGCCATCGGCACCTGCCAGTAACCTGAACGTAAGTCCAGCGAAGAAAAGAATTCGGCACCTTGTAGGCAATTGATAGCGTCGTCGATGCGGGGAAGAGGGTATACGTCTTTCCGTGTAATTTTGTTCAGTCGCCGGTAGTCGACACAAAATCTAATCGAACCGTCTTTTTTCTTCACTAGCACAACAGGTGAAGACCAGGGGCTAGAAGATGGTTTGATGACAGCGCGCTGAAGCATATCATCCACCTGCTCTGCAATTACACTTCGTTCCTTGGGTGATACGCGGTAGGGGCGTTGCCGCAAAGGAGGGTGCGTTCCGGTGTAGATTGTGT